>JAQPPZ010008894.1:0-195448 GCA_028583015.1 Wollemia nobilis | reverse complement strand
TCACAAGTCCCCACTCAAACCTGTCCAAAAACTCAGCAAGCTCACCAAGAAAAACTTGCTTAGCATGAACCCACAAAGAGAATTGTTAGAGACCCAATGTGATTCATAAACCTCATAGAAGCATAAAGATAATTGTTAGAGACTCAATATGTTCTATACTTAACTCCCAATCTCAATCTCAACTCAATCTCAAACTCAAAATAATAAGATAGATGTAGTATGCTTTTCTCAAGATTATGAAACACAACCCAACAATTGCCAACCATGCAATATCTCATATAACAATGATACTTATATTCTTTTCACCAACAACTAGGGTATCATCATCTCAAAGCAAGTAACAAGACTTATCAACATAAACCCTATTGCAAAAATGCTTCCTCTTCCTCAACCATAATTATGCATTCACCCAAAAATTCAACAATAACTTTAATGCATAAACAATCTTCAATATCTAGAAAATAAGATTCACACCAAAGAATACCTAGTAGACAACCTTTTCACTCCAAACTCAATTTCAGAAAATATACCATAAACAACATACATGGAAGATGTTGCCCATACCTTTACTTTGATGAAGAAGGAGAACTCAAAACTTGTCACAACACTAACTCTCAATTTGCCACTAATTAGAGTTAGCAACTATACAATAATACACAATAATAAAGATCCAAAATAACACCTTATTTCTCCAACTTAGTAAAAACCACAAAAGTACAATATATATACAAAGTAAAACCTCTTTACACCTTATTACTCCATATAAACATTAAACATCAAAAAAACAATATCAAAACAAATATGATACCTTAACCTTATACCTCCTACGCATTCATAGCCACTATCCTTTGCACACCGTGACCAAAAGAAAAATCCAATGAAGAGAATCGAACTCGGCACCTCTGCCTTCTAGCGCTTTCACTTAAACGCCACCGCCATTGGGTCACAAGTGCCCAATGAAATACTACAGTGCTGCCCTCTCTTTTATCTTCCTTTGATGCCAAGAATCTGGAAAACGTAAACATCTTCCACAAACCACATGCAAACTGGTGAGCGTTGTCCAAGATGTAAGTCACTGAATGCTTGCATTAGTCATCTCACAGCATAGTCTGAAAAATGTAGTTCAGGAGTAATTGCCAATCCACTGTCGTCACACAAAAAGTAAGGATGTAGCCCAAGCTCAAATTCGAGTATGCCAAGCACGGTAAAGACGTCAATCAGATATTTGAAGACATAGAGCAAGCTCAACTCGAAGACACCAAGCGTTGTTTGAAAGGTAAGGAGAAAATGCAAATCGCAGATGCCAAGCGCAAATCAAACGAAACAGAGCAACTGTAAATCACAAACACAAAGCACAAATTGAAAAATACAGAGTAACCACAAATTGTAGATATCAATAATAATCGGAGGTCCTCACTTTAGAAAATCATCCCCACTTATATAGCCATTCTTCCTTAACTGTTTGACATCGACACTCCTCCAACGATGGCAACATATCGATGAAAGAATTCTTTTTTCTTCCGTCGTAAGGGTTGAAAGACCCTTTAATAATAATTAAAATAATAATTATTATTTTATTAATAATAAATTAAACTTGGACCTTTTGACAAAGGTTTGAGTTAATTTAATTATTAATAATAAACATGGACCTTTGCATTCAGTTAAGCTTGGTTTTAATAAAAACCCTTAATGAGTCCAAATGGTTTTAAGAAAAACCTTTAGCCTTGTTACCATGGTTTTAATAAAAACCCTTTAACATAAAGAAGCTTCTCAAGATATTCTTGACATCACACTCTTTTGATATCAACAAAAATGCCTTTTGACATCAATGACAACTTATACATTTGAGCCAAGGCAATGTACCCAAAGTGCCCAAAATTGCCAACACATGCATTCGAAACTCACGATGACTTTTTTCTTGCAAGGTATGCGCCATGTATTTTGTGCTAAGGTTGTGTAATTTTGGAGATGCTTGATTTGTGATAAATAATATTGGCTAAGGTCTTTTAGGGAGATATAATGCTTTTTAAATATTAAATATTTTATTTTATTTTTGTTAGTCTTACAATGGCACTGAGAGGGGGGGTGAATCAGTGTAGTTCTTTAAACTTAAATTCATAGCTATTAAAACTGAAATAATGAAACCTTAAAACCATATAAAGCAAGTATCATAAGAGAACATCACACAACACAAGATTTAACAAGGTTCACAAATTTGGCTACTCCTCAAGAATGATTGCTTGGACTACCATCCAAATCTAGCCTTTGCAAAGCAACAACTTTACAATCAATTTACCAGCACCAATTGGAAGGAGCACCAACCCCTGATTTATCTACACCAACAGAAAGGAGCACCAACCCCTGATTTACTAGCACCAACTGGAAGGAGCACTAACCCCTGATTTACCAGCACCAACTGGAAGGAGCATCAACCCCTGATGCCAAGCTACAACCTAGACTTCAATTCTAAAACTAGAATATTGATAGCAAGATACCTTTGCTTTTGCAAGACCCTTATTGGTCTTCTTCACCTTTGTGCCCTCTTCGCACTCTGCTCTCTCTGCATAATCACTTCGCACACTCTACTTCATTACAGCTACACTTTATGTTCGTCTTCGCCCTTTGCACTTTTTGTGCCTTTTGTTTTCTCTGTGCAATCATAGCCACACTTGACCAAATTTCAACCTTTTGCTCTCTACACACTTTGCTCTATCTACGCACTCACAAACGCACTTAGGAAAATTTGGCACGACTCTTCGCTCACTTTGCACACTTTGCCATCATCTCGCCACTTCTACGCTTTTTGCACTCTTACGGCCACATTTCACAATTTGACACACATTCAACGACTTCCACAACATCTAAGCAATTCTCCAAATAGCCCTCCTTTTATAACAATATTTTCATGATGAAGATCCTAATCCTAGTCGGCTGTAAACCCTAATCTTGGGTGGCTTTCATAGCAACTTTAAATCCTAATTTTAGTCGGCTATCATCGGTCTTCGTCGGCTTCAAATCAACCACAAAAATACATGTCACGATATCGTGACACTTTCACTTTCTCTCTCTTTCTCTTTGCATCGAACCGCGAAAATACATGTCGCAATATCGTGACACTTTTTCTCCTTGCTCTTTCTCTTAGCTTTGGCTCGCAAAAATACATGTCACAATATCATGACACTATTTTCTCTCTCCTCTTTCTCTTTGCTTTGGCCTGCAAAAATACATGTTGCGAAATCGCGACACTATTTTCCCTCTCCTCTTTCTCTTTGCTTTGGCCCGCAAAACTGCAACATGTTGCGATATCATGACACTTTTTATCCTTGCTCTTTTTCTTTGCTTAGGCCTGCAAAAATACATGTCATGATATTGCGACACTTTTGCCTCCGTATACTTTGTCTTTGCTTTTGTCGTGATATCATGACACTTTTGCTTCCGTACGCTTTCTCTATTCCTTTGTCACAAAAATGTGACATTACGTGATATAACTACACTTTTGATATTTTGCCTGTCTGCCCTTCTTGAGTTGTGAAACTGCAACATGTTGTGATATCGCGACACTTTTGTTTCTCTTCCTGCCTAACCTTTTTGAGTCATGAAAATGCGACATGTCATGAAATCGTGACACTTTTGCTTCTTTGCCTTCCTGTCCTTTTTGAGTCACAAAAATGTGACATGTCACGAAATTGTGACACTTCTACTTTCGAAGTCTTGCTTTCTGCTTTTGTCATGAAATCACAACACTTCTACCTTTGAGGTCTTCTTCTCTACTTTTATCATGAAATCGTGACACTTCTACTTCCGTACTTCACTTCTTTGCTTTTGTCGTGAAATCGTGACACTTCTGCTTCCGAAGTCTTGCTTTTTGCCTTTGTCGCAAAATCGTGATAGTTCTACTTCCGTACGCTTCCTCTCTTTCTTTTGTCATGAAAATGCGACATGTCATGAAATCGTGACACTTTTCAAACTTACTTTCTCTCTCCTATTTTAGTCACGAAAATGCGACATGTCACAAAATCATGACACTTTTCCAACTTACTTTCTCTCTCCTATTTTAGTCACGAAAATGTGACATGTCATGAAATCGAGATACTTTTCTTACTTGTTCTCTTTTCTTCGAACTTGTCGTGAAATCGTGACACTTCTTCCTGCTTTCTCTTTTTCTTCCAACATGTCATGAAATCGTGACAGTTTTTCAACTTGCCTTTTTCTCTTCCAACATGTCACGAAATCGTGATAGTTTTTCCTACTTTCTCTTTCTCTTCCAACATGTCGCGAAATCATGATAGTTTTTCCACTTGTCTTTTTCTCTTCCAACATGTCGTGAAATCGTGACAGTTTTTCCACTTGTCTTTTTTTCTTCCAACATGTCACGAAATCACGATAGTTTTTCCACTTGCCTTTTTCTCTTCCAACATGTTGTGAAATCGGGTTAAAATAAAAATTGAATTTCATATTCGATTCAAGCACCAATGTTTATGGCACAAGAGGCATCATGTATAAATAATGGCAAAAACCTTTGCCTTACCCCCCAATGCTATCGATCGAATCCCAACACTATCATTGAAATCATGCACAAAAAGGTAGAAAGAGTTCTCACATTTTTTGAAAGATCTCTAGTGGTGAAGAAATAAATTGAAGGGAGCCCCAAACTTAGCACCAAAGGCACTGATAGTGCATTTGGAAATGACAGAAGCGCTAAGTGTTTCAGCAAGCAAGGCGTGTAGGTTCGAATCTTGTCAGGTTCATTTTTGCAAGGCAGAGAGGGCACATCATTTTTGGAAGGCATCGAACAAAGGGATAAAGGGAGGCTTGCACCTTCCCTTCCCCATGGGAGCACCTAGCCCACATGGTGGGCTAGCACCTTGGTAAGGCACTTGGTGGAGGAGTGGTCACGTGTTCGAAACTCATGGTGACTTTTTGCTTGCAAGGTATGCGTCGTGTATTTTGTGCTAAGGTTGTGTAATTTTGGAGGTGCTTGGTTTGTGATAAATAAATATTGGCTAAGGTTTCTAAGGGAGATATAAGGGTTTTTAAATATTAAATATTTTATTTTATTTTGGAAGGTTTGAGTTATAAAGTTGGAGTAATAAGGAATAAATAAAGTTCTTTTTATTTCTTATGTGTATTGATGAATATTGCTCTAAAGTTGGAATAATAAGGTGTATGCAAGAGATTATCCTTTTATGAATGTGTGTTGGTGAATGCTTATTTCAAAGAAGGAGTAATAAGGTGTAATTGAGTTTGATTATTTTTGTAATTGGAAAATATTTTGAGAGAGTGTTAGTGTGATATCTTGTCATCTAACTATTGAAATTAGCAAAGAAGAAATTGTGATTGAGATAGGTTTTGAAGGGCACTTCTACATCAAACAAAAAGGTATGGGCACATCTTCCTAGTGAGTGATTGTTGAATGTTGTGAATGCTAAGTTGGAGTGAAAAGGATTATTTGATAAGCATTGTTGTTGAAGTGATTGGTTGAGTGAAGAACTTGAACTAGGGTTTGTGCAAAGAACATGAGTATCATTGTTATGTGAAGTTGTGAACTATCTTGAGCTAGGGTTTGTGAAAGATCATGAGTATCATTGTTATGTGAGGATCACTTGATAAGCATTATTGTTGAAGTGATTGGTTGAGTGAGGAACTTGAACTAGGATTTGCAAAGATCATGAGTATCATTGTTATGTGAGATTTTTTGATAAGCATTGTTGGAAATAATTGAGTGAGTGTTCATAAGTTTGGACTAGGTTTTGTGAGCAAGGATTATTTCATTGAGTGATTGGTTGAGTAGAGTTGTGATTGATCCTAGTCAAGTGGATGTGTTGAAGTGATAGTTCAAGTTCTGTGAAACAAATTGTTCCATATTCTAAATTGATTTGAGAAAGAGGTTGAGTGTTTATGAGTGTGAAACATATTGAGTCTCTAAAAATTCTCTATATGTTTCTATGGTAAAAAGAGAGATTGAAAGTGATTGAGCATTGTGGTGAATGTGAAGCATATTGAGTCTCTAACAATTCTCTTTATGTTTCTTTGAGATTGGACAAGTTCTAGTGAGGACTTGTTGAGCAGATTTAAGGTAAGTCTTAGAGAAGACTTGTGGATATATTTATGTGAGCTTTTGTGGAAGCTTACAATACAGAGTTTGAGGATAGATATTGTTGAGCATATTGGACAAGTTCTAGTGAGGACTTGTTGAGCATATTTGAGGTAAGTTCTAGAGAGGACTTGTGGATAGATTAGTGTGAGCTTTTGTGGAAGCTTACAAGGCAGATTTGAGATAAGTCTTTGAGAAGACTTGTGAGCAGAGTTGATTTATTGATTTGTTCAAACCTTGGGTTAAGGTTTGGAGCAGATCTAGCAGAGTTGATTTGTGATTGAGTCAAGCTTTGTGTTAAGGCTTGAGGATAGAGATTGAGGATATATTTGTGCTAGATCGAAGGACTATGTTTAGTGCAGATTTGAGGATAGAGCTGAGAGCAAGATTTGGAGGTGATAGAGTATAGAGGATGACAGTCTCTAGTGGATAGAGATCCATTAGCTAGGGCAGTGAGGATAGGTCTTATGAGTGGGGATAGGAGTCTTCAGTGGATAGAGATCCATTAGCTAGTGTAGTGGAGGTAGTAGTTCTTCTAGAAGATCACCAACCATAGCTAAGGAGAAAGAGTTCTCCTATGGATAGAGATCCATGAACTTGATTAGGGGATTGGTGTCTCCTTTGGACAGAGGTCCATAAACATTGTAATAGGGAAAGGATTCCCAAGAGATTGATTGAGAAAATTTTAGTGAAATATTTTCTCCAGTGGAGTAGCCCACATTGGGTGAACCACGTTAAATTGGTGTCTCTATTGTGTGTGGTGATTTATGCATTGCTTTGATTACTATTATTGATATTGCTATTGATACATTGCATAATATTGATTGGGAAAGAAAAGTAAAAAGTGGTCTTATACTATTCACCCCCCTCTCAGTATAAGCTTGTGTTCTTCAATTGGTATCAGAGCGGGTTCCTTCGAAAGAGTTTAACAACTTGAAGGAAAATCTTTCAAGAACACAATGGATTCTAAGAATGGATCCTCAGATAATTCAACACCAGTATTTTATGGAAGCGATTATATATTTTGGAGTATGAGAATGAAGATTCACCTGATGGCACTTGGCAATGAAATATGGGAAGCAGTTGAAAATGGATACACACCACCAACTACTCCACCTATAGATAAATATGGTAAGCTTCTACATCATTACAATTCAAAAGCAATGAATGCAATTTTGAGAGGTTTGCATAGAACATAGTTCATAAAGGTTATGCATTGCAAATCAGCAAAAGCAATTTGGGATAAGTTGCAAAGCATATATGAAGGAGATAAAAGTGTCAAAAAGGTAAATATACAAAATCTCAAAGGACAATTTGAAGATTTAAAAATGAAGGATGAGGAAAACATTAGTACTTATCTACTTCATGTAGATGAGGTTGTTAACGCCATGCAAGGACTTGGACTTGAGATTGAAGAATCTGATGTTTGTGATAAGATCTTAAGATCTCTTCCAAAAAGGTTTAGTGAAAAGATCTCTACTATAGAGGAATCAAAATATGGTGATATTTTGACAAGAGATGTGTTACTTGGTATTCTTACAACTTTTGAGATGAGAACAAAAGAGGAACCTAATATCCAAAAAGAAGCAACCTTCAAAGCTACTAAGAAGACAAAGGGTAAGAAGTCAGATTCAAGCAATGAGTCATCCAATGATGAAGAAGCAAATTATGGAAGAAGGAATAAGGATCCAAGAAGATATAAAGATGCAAAATCTGTTAGATGTTTTAATTGTGGAAAGTATGGTCACTATGCAACTGATTGTCAAGAAGCCAAAAATAGCAATGATGAAGAAAAATAGGATCATAAGAACAGGGAATCAAAAAAATATAGGTACCAAAAGAAAGGCAAGGATGGACAAAGCAAACAAGGAAATAAGTTCTTTCAAATATAGAAGAGGAGTTACTATGCAGACAAGGCAAGTAAGTACTCAAGTGATAGTGATAATAGTTTCTCAGATAATGATAAAGATGAAGTTCTATTTTTGACAGAAGAAAAAGAAGAAGTTAAGAAAAAGTCACCAATAATTCTCAAGTGTTTTAGATGTGGTAATTTTGGACATCTTGAAGATAGTTGTACAAAGAATGGTTTTAGTTTCAGTGATGATGAATATGAAGATACACTTGAAGGACCAGAAGAGAATATTCTAATGGCACTAGAAGAAGAAGGAGGTGATCCTATAGAAGACAAGTCAGAAGAGAATGAAGATGTTTTCAAAGGCAAACAAATAGAGGAAGAATCAGAAAAAGGAGAAGTTGATCTTGAGGGAGAGCTTATTTATGCTCTTAACACATTGAAGAAGGTAAGAAAGCAGAATTCCCAACTTAAGCTTCAGTTTCAAGAATGTGATGAAGAGAGAGGAAAGCTTATAGAGGATCTAAATAAGTCAATGACTAAGACAAAGAAGTTCAAGGACAAGTTAGAAGCAAAGGTCTTAGAATGTGAAATATTAGAACAAGAAGTAGCTCTACTAAGGGAAGAAGTAGAGAAGTCTAAGGATAAGCTACACAAGTTTGGAAGAAGCTCAAAGAATTTGGATAAGATTATCAAGACACAAAAGCCTACATCAAGCAAGACAGGTCTTGGTTTTGAACAGGTACAAAAGAAGCAAGAAGAAGAGTCAACCTCAAGTTCTGAAGAAGAAGAAACTTTAGAAGAAGATAGTGTGAGAGAAAGTGAAACTTCTGAGGATGAGTTGGACAATAGAAAGTTCAACAAGGAAAGAAACAATGCACAAAGGAGAAATAGATGGAACAAGAACCAGCATAGGGTAAAAGAGACTAAGATACCAATGAGGTCAAGGCAAGGAAATTTCAATGGATGATGTTTCTCATGTCATAGATTTGGGCACAAGGCTTCATAGTGTAGGACACATGAAAGACAAGAATATGGGAACTTCAAAAATAGACAATTTTTTCATGGGTATTGCTACTCATGTAATCAGTTTGGTCACAAGGCAATGAATTGCAGGGTCCATGATAGGAATAGATATGGCTTCACTAGAAGAAATCCCAAGACATTTGCACCTTCAAGGAATAACAATATTAAGTGTTATAAGTGCAATAATGATGGACATACAACAAAGTGGTGTAGAGCAAAAATTCCAAAGACAAGCAGGAACATGAATAGTCAGAGGAATCAGAAGGATCAGATGAGAAGGAAAGTGGACAAAGGAAAAGACCAGTGCATGTTGGGAGTAGAAATACTCCCACCCCAGAATTAACCACCTCAAGAGGAGGTGGGGGAGGGGCTAAGCTAAGAGACTCATTCTTAGCCCTGAGCCCCAAAGGTGACCCTTTGCCATTGATGTCAAAGGGGGAGAGATTTGAGTAAGGGGAGAGATTTGATTTAAGAAGAGAGCATTGAGTCAGGGGGAGCAGGATATAAAAAGGTTAAGGAAATTTGAAAAGATAAATGGGTTGCCATCAATGACAAAGGGGGAGATTGTTGGACATTTTGAGTAAATGTGTTGTCATTGATGTCAAGAGTGAGTGGTCATTGATGTCAAAAGTCAGTTTCAGTGAGCAGTGCAAGGAGAAGCAATTCCGCAATCAGTGCAAAAAGGAGAGTCCGCTTCCAGTTGGTCAGATCCGATTCTAGGTAGTCAGATGTGGTCCAAAGTGCAAAGAAGAGGCCCAAGAAAATAATATTATAATATTTTATTATAATATTAAAAAGGAAATTTAAATTAATTATAAATTAATTAATATAATTTTATTATAAATTAATTTATTAATTAATTTAATTAACTTTCAAAAGTTACTTAAGTTAATTATAATTTAATTTTTAATTTAATTATAAATTAATTTATATTAATTTAAATAACCCTAAAGAGGGTTATAGGGTTAAAATAAAAATCGAATTTCATATTCGATTCAAGCGTCGATGTTTATGGCACAAGAGGCATCGTGTATAAATAATGGTAAAAACCTTTGCCTTACATCCCCTAATGCTATCGATCGAATCCTAAATCTATCATTGAAATCATGTGCAAAAGGTAGAAAGAGTTCTCACATTTTTCGAAAGATCTCCGATGGTGAAGAAATAAATTGAAGGGAGCCCCAAACTTAGCACCAAAGGCGTTGGTAGCACAGTTGGCAATGACGAAAGTGCTAAGTGCTTCAGCAAGCAAGGCACACAGGTTTGAATATTGTCGAGTTTATTTTTGTAAGTTAGAGAAGGCACATCATTTTTGGAAGGCATCGAACAAAGGGATAAAGGGAGGCTTGCACCTTCCCTTCCCCATGGGAGCACCTAGCCCACGTGGTGGGCTAGCACCTTGGTAAGGCACTTGGTGGAGGAGTGGTCACGTGTTCGAAACTCATGGTGACTTTTTTCTTGTAAGGTATGCATCGTGTATTTTGTGCTAAGGTTGTGTAATTTTGGAGGTGCTTGATTTGTGATAAATAAATATTGGCTAAGGTCTTTGAGGGAGATATAAGGGTTTTTAAATATTAAATATTTTATTTTATTTTGGAAGGTTTGAGTTATAAAGTTGGAGTAATAAGGAATAAATAAAGTTCTTTTTATTTCTTATGTGTATTGATGAATATTGCTCTAAAGTTGGAATAATAAGGTGTATGCAAGAGATTATCCTTTTATGAATGTGTGTTGGTGAATGCTTATTTCAAAGAAGGAGTAATAAGGTGTAATTGAGTTTGATTATTTTTGTAATTGGGAAATATTTTGAGAGAGTGTTAGTGTGATATCTTGTCATCTAACTATTGAAATTAGCAAAGAAGAAATTGTGATTGAGATAGGTTTTGAAGGGCACTTCTACATCAAACAAAAAGGTATGGGCACATCTTCCTAGTGAGTGATTGTTGAATGTTGTGAATGCTAAGTTGGAGTGAAAATGATTGTTTGATAAGCATTGTTGTTGAAGTGATTTATTGAGTGAATAACTTGAACTAGGGTTTGTGCAAAGAACATGAGTATCATTGTTATGTGAAGTTGTGAACTATCTTGAACTAGATTTTGTGAAAGATCATGAGTATCATTGTTATGTGAGGATTACTTGATAAGCATTATTGTTGAAGTGATTGGTTGAGTGAGGAACTTGAACTAGGGTTTGCAAAGATCATGAGTATCATTGTTATGTGAGATTGTTTGATAAGCTTTGTTGGAAACAATTGAGTGAGTGTTCATATGTTTGGACTAGGGTTTGTGAGCAAGGATTATTTCATTGAGTGATTGGTTGAGTAGAGTTGTGATTGAGCCTAGTCAAGTGGATGTGTTGAAGTGATAGTTCAAGTTCTATGAAACAAATTGTTCCATATTCTAAATTGATTTGAGAAAGAGGTTGAGTGTTTATGAGTGTGAAACATATTGAGTCTCTAACAATTCTCTATATGTTTCTGTGGTAAAAAGAGAGATTGAAAGTGATTGAGCATTGTGGTGAATGTGAAGCATATTGAGTCTCTAACAATTCTCTTTATGTTTCTGTGAGATTGGACAAGTTCTAGTGAGGACTTGTTGAGCAGATTTGAGGTAAGTCTTAGAGAAGACTTGTGGATAAATTTATGTGAGCTTTTGTGGAAGCTTACAATACAGAGTTTGAGGACAGAGATTGTTGAGCAGATTGGACAAGTGATTGTTGGCAATTTTGGGTTTGAGATCCTAGCTTCTTGTCTATGAGTTGTCATTGATGTCAAAATGAAATGACATTAATGTTAAGAGGATGTGTTGGCTTCAAAGGTGGAAGATTCCAAGAGAATATTTTTAAGAGAATTCGAAGAGATTCCATTGGCAATGGTTTTTATTAAAACCAATGGAGGTTCTCTTTATTATTTATTTAATTATTATTTAAAACCCTTCAAGGTTTTAATTAATTAATTAAGGGAGAAATTATTTTTAATTTATTAAAAATACTTTAAGGGTTTTTAAACCCTTTAGAAAGAAAATTTTGATTAAATTCAAATTTACTTTTCTTTGCAGCTAACGTGTTCTAAAGTCCACATATGGACTATAAATATGAGAAGGTTCCTCAGGTTAAACAAACTTGGAAAATCGAAGGCAATTAATTGGTTTGGCTATGATCGAATGTTCTGTTTACGCTATGAAAGAGGAGAGCTCATGGTTTGAAAAGCTTTTGGAAAGCTTGACCGTTTATGTGGAAGGAAGTATGTCTTGGACTTCATAATCCCCTTGTGGGCTAGTGGCAACGAAGGCTATGTTTGGGCCTTTCGTAGGCGGAGGTTTGTGTTTTGATCCCCCACAGAGGGAGCTATGCATGGATTAGTCACGTTTTTATTAAAACGTGTTTTGTACCATGAATTTTGAATTCTTCAAGGGCAGCCATTATAAGGTGTGATTATTTTCTTGATATGATTTTTGGCATTGTTTAGCATTGTTTAGCATTGTTTAAAAATACATAGGAGAAATAAGGGGATATTTCTTTGGTTGTATTTTTGAGATTGGTCTTTTGCTATGCTAAATTTAAAAATGGAGATATAAGGTGTAAGTTTTGGTTGTTGTGTTTTTGGCTTCTTTGGTGGTTGTTTTTAAAGAAGAGGAGCTAAAAGGTGTATTAAGGAAAGTTTTTATATATGCTCATTTATCTTGGTTCTAACCCTAACTTGGTTGGAAGTTTGAGGGTTGTGTGTGGTGACAACTTTAAGGATCAATTTTCTTCTACTCCAAAAAGGTATGGGCACATTTTCCTTATGAGTATGATTGGTGTATGTTTTTCTGAAATAAGGTTGGAGTGAAAAGGTTTTCAACTAGGTTTCCTTTGGTTGGGTGTAAATCCTATTTTTTGGTTTGTTGAAGACTACTTATGCATTGTTATCCTTAAGGAGAGTTTTTGGTGAATGCATAATTTCTGGTTTGAGATAGTGGAAGCTTTGTGCACTAGGGTTTATATTTGTGAGTCTAGCTACTTGCATTGAGTTGGTGGAACCCTTGGTTGGTTGTTTTGAGTTTGATGGTTGAGTTGCTTCCATAGAGGTTGTTTGATCAAGTTATTGCTTTACTTGATTCATGATATTGGGCTTACTCCATTGAGTTGATTTGACCAAGTTATTCTTTGCATTTGGTAATATTGTGTTGGTGGATGTTTTGTTCAAATATCTTTGGAGGGAAAAGGATTTCTACTTGTTTCCTTTTCTTGTGATGATTGGTTGAATGCTTCAAGGTTGATGTTGATTTGAGTGGTGTTGGTTGACTAAACCTTGTTTGATGAGCATTGTTGTTGAAACCCTAATTAATGGTGAAAATAACATGTGTATCATTGTTATGTGATTCTTTGCATAGTTGGCAATTGTTGGGGTTTCATGTTCTTGAAAGAAAACATTCTATCCTATCCATTTCAGATATTAAGTTGAGTTTTTAGATTTGAGATTGATATTGAGCTGAGTTGATTTGAGTTGAGTTTTGAGATTGGGATTTGAGTATAGAATATATTGAGTCTCTAACAATTCTCTTTATGCTTCTATGAGTTTGAAAAATCACATTGGGTCTCTAACAATTCAATTTGTAATTTCCTACTAAGAAATTTTTTCTTGGTGAGCTTGCCGAGTTTTTGGATAGGTTTTGATGGGGACTTGTGAGCAGTTTTGGACAGGTTCTGATTGGGACTTGTGAGCAGATTTGGATAGGTCCTAGCAGAGGACTTGTGAGCTGAGTTTGATAGTTCTATTATAGAACTTGAGGATAGAGGTGCATTGGTTCTATGAGAAGAACCTGAGGACAGTTGGCAAGTCTTTGAGAAGGCTTGTATGTAGAGGATTGATTTGTTCAAGAGTTGGACAGATCTGACAGACAAAGGAAGACTTGTACTAGACCAACTGATTGTGTTTGGTATAGGTTGTTGAGTTGCTGTGGACATGATCATAGAAGGTAGAGGTCTCTTAGGCTAAGCATTGAGGACAGGAGGTCTTCGATGGAAAGGAGTTCCACGTGCTGGCAAGAGGGAGAGGTAGTTGATCTTTTAAGGGATCATTTCTAGAGCGAGAGGGAAGGTATCTCCTTTGAGCAGAGACTCATAAATTTAGATAGAGGGGAAGGTATCTCCTTTGAGCGGAGGCTCATAAATTCATATTGGGGGAAGGTATCTCCTTTGGGTCGAGGCTCATAAACATTGTAATTGGGAAGGATTTCCAAAGAACTTTGAGATAACTTTTAGAGAAAATTTTTGTGGACGTAGCCCGACCATTCCGGGTGAACCACGTTAAAATTGGTGTCACTTTGTGGATGATATTGTACATTACTTTGATATTGCTTTGGGTATATTGCTTTACTATTTTGAAGTATAAAGGAAAAAGTAAAAAGAGGTCTTATATTGTTCACACCCCTCTTAGTATAAGCTTGTGTTCTTCAATTGGTATCAGATTAGGTGCCTTTGGAAAGTTTAACAGCTTGAAGGAAAATCTAGTAAAGAACATAATGGATTATTCAAGTGGCAATGCAGCACCTATTCTTGATGGGTCAGATTTTGGTCTTTAGAGTGCAAGGATGAAGGTTCATCTAATGGCACTTGGTAATGAGGTTTGGGAAGTGATTGAAGATGAGTACACTATTCCTGAATATGGTCCTAATACTAAAGAAGAAAGTCTCCTACATCACAGCAATTCAAAAGCAATGAATGCAATCCTGAAAGGCTTATAGAAAGCAGATCTCACCAAAGTGATTCACTGCAAGACAGCTAGTGAAATGTGGAAACAGTTGAAGGTGGTTCATACAGGTGATACAAATGTCAAGAAAGAGGCAGCTTTCAAGGCTACCAAGGAATCCAAGGGTAAACAACTTCAAGATAGTGATGAGTCTTCTAGTGATGAAAAGGCATATTACAGCAAGAAAGGCAAGTTCTCTAGAAAGCACAAAAGTATGAAAAATATAAGATGTTTCAATTGTGGAAAGTTTGGTCATTATGCTACTGATTGTACTATTCCCAAGAATGAAAGTGATGAAGATAAACATGATTCTAAGAGCAAGGATTCTGAAAAGCACAAGCATCACAGGAAAAACAAAGATGAGCACAACAATCAAGGAAAGAGGTATTCTCACAAGCACAAGAAGAGTTTCTACCTAGACAAAGCAAGTAAGTGTTCTAGTAGTGATAGTGAAATTTTTTCAAGTGATAATGAAAATAAGATGTTCATATCAAAAAAAGAGGAAGAACCAAAACATAGATTCATTATCATGAAATGTCTTAGATGTGGAAATTTTGGTCACCTTGAGGATGATTGCACAAATAATGATTTGGTTTCTAGCATGTATGAGGATGCTTTAGAAAACTATAAGGAAGATGCATGTATGGTTTTTGAAAAGGGTAGCACCTCTAGTAATAAGAAATCTGAAAAAGGCTTTGATGATTCAAAAAGCAATCAAATAAAGGATCTTGAAAGTGAACTTATTAGTGCTCTTAGTGCTTTGAAAAAGGAAATAAAGAAGAATGCTAGACTCAAGGATAAGTTAGATGAATGTTGTATGGAGAGAGATGATCTTATAGAAAGTCTTGACTTCTCTATAGCTAAGACACAAGAATTCAAGGATGAGTTAGAGTCTAAGGTTCTTGAGTATAGTGAGTTAGAATAGAAAATGGCTTATTTGAAAGAGGAAACTAAAGAGTACAAGGATAAGCTTTACAGGTTTCAAGATAGCTCCAAAAAGGTTAAGTCACTCATCAAAGGTCAAAGAAAGACAACAGATAAAACAGGCCTTGGTTTTGTTAAGCCACACAAGGAAAAAGTTGGAGAGTCTAGTAAGAGACTCCAAAAGAAAGAGAGTTCTAATGAGGAAAGTATTTCAGATCATGAGTCCTTGAATGATAGATGCACAAAAATAGAAAACAAAATTCAGAATGAGAAGAAGAAGCTTTCAAAACCTAAGAGGTCAATTAAAGAAAAGTTTCAAGGTAGATGTTTTTCTTGTCACAGGTTTGGTCACATGGCTTCACATTGCATGACTCAAGCAAGGAAGGTAAATGACAGTTTCAGAGGTGGTAATTTCTTTAAAGGGTATTTCTACTCTTGTAAACAATTTGGGCATAAGGCAATTTTTTGCAAGGCTAATAACAGGAATAGGATTAGTCAGAACAGGTGGATTCAAAGAATAGGTATGCCTAAAAGAAATAACATTGTTAATTGTTATAAGTGGAACAATGAAGGTCACACAGCTAGACAGTGTAAAGCTAAAATTCCAGAATATAGGAATAGGAACAGTGGCATGATCAGGTCCAAGGATCAAGGCATGGACAAGAACAGGTATGAGAACAAGAACAAGAACACTGACAGGAACAGGAATATGGACAAAGAGTTCAATAGAAGGCCTAATAAGGAAGTTATAGATGCTGATAATGATCAGTGCCTAATGGGAGTTTTACTCACACCCAAGAATTAATCACCTCATTAGAAGGTGGGGGAGGGACTAATTTAAGAGGCTCATTCTTAGTCCCGAGCCCCAAAGGTGACCCTTTGCAATTGATGACAAAGGGGGAGAGATTTGAGTAAGGGGGAGAGCCTCAAGACAGGGGGAGCTGTTTATGTTGAGTTTTTGTGTTGTTGAGAAGCATGGTTTGCCATCAATGACAAAGAAGGAGATTGTTGGCAATTTTGGGTTTGAGATCCTAGCTTCTTGTCTATGAGTTGTCATTGATGTCAAAAGGAAATGACATTAATGTTAAGAGGATGTGTTGGCTTCAAAGGTGGAAGATTCCAAGAGAATCTTTTTAAGAGAATCCAAAGAGATTCCATTGGCAATGGTTTTTATTAAAACCAATGGAGGTTCTCTTTATTATTTATTTAATTATTATTTAAAACCCTTCAAGGTTTTAATTAATTAATTATTTAATTAATTAAGGGAGAAATCATTTTTAATTTATTAAAAATACTTTAAGGGTTTTTAAACCCTTTAGAAAGCAAATTTCGATTAAATTCGAAATTACTTTTCTTTGCAGCCGATGTGTTCTAAAGTCCACATATGGACTATAAATATGAGAAGGTTCCTAAGGTTAAACAAACTTGGAAAATCAAAGGCAATTAATTGGTTTGGTTGCGATCGAATGTTCTGTTTACACTGCGAAAGAGGAGAGCTCATGGTTTGAAAAGCTTTCAAAAAGCTTGACCATTTATGTGGAAGGAAGTCCATATTGGAATTCGTAAGCCCCTTGTGGGCTAGTGGCAACGAAGGCTGCATTTGGGCCTTGCGTAGGCGGAGGTCTGCATTTCGATCCCCACGGAGGGAGCTATGCATGGATTAGTCACGTTTTTATTAAAACGTGTTTTGTGTCACGAATTTCGGATTCTTCAAGGGCAGCCATTATAAGGTGTGATTATTTTCTTGATATGATTTTTGGCATTGTTTAGCATTGTTTAAAAGACATATGAGAAATAAGGGGATATTTCTTTGGTTGTATTTATGAGATTAGTATTTTGCTATGCTAAATTTAAAAATGGAGATATAAGGTGTAAGTTTTGGTTGTTGTGTTTTTGGCTTCTTTGGTGGTTGTTTTTAAAGAAGAGGAGCTAAAAGGTGTATTAAGGAAAGTTTTTATATATGCTCATTTATCTTGGTTCTAACCCTAACTTGGTTGGATGTTTGAGGGTTGTGTGTGGTGATAGCTTTAAGGATCAATTTTCTTCTACTCCAAAAAGGTATGGGCACATTTTCCTTATGAGTATGATTGGTGTATATTTTTCTGAAATAAGGTTGGAGTGAAAAGGTTTTCAACTAGGTTTCCTTTGGTTGGGTGTAAATCCTATTTTATGGTTTGTTGAAGACTACTTATGCATTGTTATCCTTAAGGAGAGTGAATGCATAATTTTTGGTTTGAGATAGTGGAAGCTTTGTGCACTAGGGTTTATATTTGTGAGTCTAGCTACTTGCATTGAGTTGGTGGAACCCTTGGTTGGTTGTTTTGAGTTTGATGGTTGAGTTGCTTCCATAGAGGTTGTTTGATCAAGTTATTGCTTTACTTGATTCATGATATTGGGCTTACTCCATTGAGTTGATTTGACCAAGTTATTCTTTGCATTTGGTGATATTGTGTTGGTGGCTATTTTGTTCAAATATCTTTGGAGGGAAAAGGATTTCTACTTGTTTCCTTTTCTTGTGATGATTGGTTGAATGCTTCAAGGTTGATGTTGAGTTGAGTGGTGTTGGTTGACTAAACCTTGTTTGATGAGCATTGTTGTTGAAACCCTAATTGATGATGAAAATAACATGTGTATCATTGTTATGTGATTCTTTGCATAGTTGGCAATTGTTGGGGTTTCATGTTCTTGAAAGAAAACATTCTATCCTATCCATTTTAGATATTGAGTTGAGTTTTCAGATTTGAGATTGATATTGAGATGAGTTGATTTGAGTTGAGTTTTTGAGATTGGGATTTGAGTATAGAACATATTGAGTCTCTAACAATTCTCTTTATGGTTCTATGAGTTTGACAAATCACATTGGGTCTCTAACAATTCACTTTGTGATTTCCTACTAAGAAATTTTTTCTTGGTGAGCTTGCTGAGTTTTTGGATAGGTTCCAGTGGGGACTTGTGAGCAGTTTTAGATAGGTTCCAATGGGGACTTGTGAGCAGTTTTGGATTGGTTTCGGTGGGGACTTGTGAGCAATTTTGGACAGGTTTCGATTGGGACTTGTGAGCAGATTTGGACAGGTCCTAGCAGAGGACTTGTGAGCTGAGTTTGATAGTTCTATCAGAGAACTTGAGGACAGAGGTGCATTGGTTCTATGAGAAGAACCTAAGGACAGTTGGCAAGTCTTTGAGAAGGCTTGTATGTAGAGGATTGATTTGTTCAAGATTTGGACAGATCTAACAGACAGAGGAAGACTTGTACTATATCGACTGATTGTGTTTGGTACAGGTTGTTGAGCTGTTGTGGACATGATCATAGAAGGCATAGGTCTCTTAGGCTAATCATTGAGGACAGGAGGTCTTCGATGGAAAGGAGTTCCACATGCTAGCAAGAGGGAGAGGCAGTTGATCTTCTGAGGGATAATTTCCAGAGCAGAGGGGAAGGTATCTCCTTTGAGCAGAGGCTCATAAATTCATATAGAGGGGAAGGTATCTCCTTTGAGTAGAGGCTCATAAATTCATATTGGGGGAAGGTATATCCTTTGGGCTGAGGCTCATAAACATTGTAATTGGGAAGGATTCCCAAAGAACTTTGAGATAAATTTTAGAGAAAATTTTTGTGAATGTAACCCAACCATTCTGGGTGAACCACGTTAAAATTGGTGTCACTTTGTGGATGATATTGTACATTGCTTTGATATTGCTTTGGGTATATTGCTTTACTATTTTGAAGTATAAAGGAAAAAGTAAAAAGAGGTCTTATACTGTTCACCCCCCCCTCTCAGTATAAGCTTGTATTCTTCAGTGCTAGTGAGGACTTGTTGAGAATATTTGAGGTAAGTTCTAGAGAGGAGTTGTGGATAAATTAGTGTGATATTTTATAGAAGCTTACAAGGAATATTTGAGACAAGTCTTTGAGAAGACGTGTGAGTAGATTTGATTGATTGATTTGTTTAAATCTTGAATTAAGGTTTGGATCAGATCTATCAAAGTTGATTTGTGATTGAATCAATATTTGTGTTAAGTCTTGAGACATGTATTGAGGATATATTTGTGCTAGATCAAAGGACTATGTTTAGTACATATTTTAGGATAGAGTTTGGTGCATATTTGAGGATAGGTTTGTTCTAGACCATATATAGATATTGAGAACATATTTGTGCTAGACCGAAGTACTGTGTATAGTACAGATTTGAGATAGAGCTAAGAGAAATATTTAGTGGTGATAAAGTATAGAGGATGACAGTCCCTAGTGGATAAATATCCATTATCTAGGGTAGTGAGGCATGTCTTCTGAGTGGGGATAGGAGTATGTAGTGGATAGAGATCCATTAGCCAGTGTAGTAGAGGCAACAGTTCTTCTAGAAGATCACCATCTAGATCGAAGGAGAAATAGTTCTCCTATGTATAGATATCCACAAACTTGATTAGGGGATTGATGTCTCCTTTGGACAAAGGTTCATAAACATTGTAATAGGGAAAGGATTCCCAAGAAATTTATTGAGAAAATTTTAGTGAAATATTTTCTCTGTGGAGTAGCCCACATTGGGTGAACCATGTTAAATTGGTGTCTCTATTGTGTGTGATGATTTGTGCATTGCTTTAATTACTATTTTTGATATTGCTATTGATACATTGCATAATATTGATTGGGAAATAAAAGTAAAAATTTGTCTTATACTATTCACCTCTACTCTCAATATAAGCTTATGTTCTTCAGTGGTGGGTGTCAATTCCTCATCATATTGATCAAAAGTTGTCTACATAACATCATATTCTTCATAGATTTCCTCTTCAAATTCATGGATGTGATGGGTTTATTCTATTAAATTTAAATGAATATTTTGAAAATATTGTTCAAAATAAGTAGATGAATGAGAGTGATAGCCTAAACCTAAATTGGCATGCACTTCTTGATATGGAGTATCAATGAGCTTGTACATTACCTATTCATGTCATCCTAGGCCATATCCTTACCAATTGACTTGATGAAATTATCAAGACGGAAAACCTTATATGTTTTATATATTGGCAAGGGTTGGTTGTTTTGGTTTGTCTAGGGAAGATGGATTGAATGATGAATCAATCCCCCCATACAAAAAAATTATGTTTCTAGGCATTGATCCCATGTTGTACACCACTCCTATGGATAAGGTTGGATCACATGGGTGATCGTAATCCCTAGAAATTTGGATGCTAAGCAGTGTAACAATAATGTTTTGGACCATGTATTTAGCAATGCTAGGACTAGTGAGGTGGACCACAACTTGGGATGATGTGGAGGTGGATGCGAAAGGCTCATGATTGGCTTGTGACTTTTATAATGGGATGGGTGTGGGCTGGAATGGCATCTCATAATCCTTTAATTTGACTTGTGAGACATTAGTTGATGTGGATTAAGGTGGATTTAGTTGAGATGTTTGATGAATGGGTAATTATGTGGAGGTAATAATTATGGGGGATGGTGATATTGATGATGTTGGAAAAGTAGATAGGGCTCGACCACAAGTACATGTAGTCAATGGTGATGAGTATGGGGATTTGAATATGGAAGCTTGATGTGGGTTAGTGATGGAGAGATCCTCAATAAAAGGTTGTTTAGATGAAGAGATGGATAGTGTAGTGGATGATGTGGTTGATGGATTCAAGAAAATTTGAGTGGATGGAAGAGTGGATTCATAGGGATTTGAGATGAAATTACAATACTTAAACAGCTTGACATTCACTGGTATGTAATGAATTTATTCCTAATACACATATTTTAGAAATTTATGGAGTATAGAGGGGACACATCTCATTTTCCTCATCCAATGATGTCCAAGGAGTACATTGTACACCATGGATCCTTCCAAGATGTGTAACATTGTATGTGTTGTGGTTGATCCACAACACACCCCAAAATTGGGGACCAACCTTTTTGCAGGCTTGCAGAGAAGAATCTCGGTGAACCAGATGCTAAAATTGAAGAAAAGAGGAAAAAATGCCTAAGTGTTGAAAGATGTCACGAAATCGCGACATGTCGCGAAATCACAACTGGTTGCGCCATCGCTGCCAGAAACAGGAAAGTTGTCGCGAAATCACGACATGTAGCTCCATCGCTGCCAAAGAGGAGAGAAAAGAAAATTGAAAGTTGTCGTGAAATCATGACATGTCACTGAGGAGAAAAGAAAAGGTGTCGCGAAATCGTGACATGCTGTTGAGAAGAAAATAAATGATGTCGCGAAATCGCGACACGCCGTTGGAAAAGGATGAGAATGGTCACGATTTCGCGACGTGTTTTGCCGAAGCGTATGGGTGATGAAAAGTGTCGCGATTTCATGACGTGTTTTGGAAATGTGTACGGAAGCGGAAAAACGTCACGATATCATGACAGAAAGCTGCATGAAGGTCTGAGGGGGAAAAACGTCACGATATCACGATAGGTTTTGCCAAGGTGTACGGAAGATAAAATCGATAGCGATATCGCGACGGTTTGTGGCAAGCAGGTTCGGAAATAAAAGTGGTAGCGATATCGCGACGGTTTGTCGAGAGAGGGCAAGAGAATGATAATGGTCGTGATGTCGTGACGTAAAATTGCCAAGGAGGCTCGACAGAGAAACGGTAGCGATTTCGCTACGCCTTGCGGAAAGAAAACTCAAAGTTCAAAATAGTAGCGAATCGCTGCCATTTCTTGAAGACAAAGGCTCAAAGCCAAAAGGTAGCGAATCGCTGCAAAATTCTCAAAAGAGCCCGACGAAGTCAGAAGGTAGCGATATCGCTACAATTTTCGGGGAAGAAGACTCAAGGTTCAAAGTGGTAGCGATATCGCTACCCTTCGAAGAAGAAGGCCCAAAGCTTTAAAAGAGTAGCGATATCGCTACGAGAAGCGGCCGGAGGTATACAAATGAAAATGGTCGCGACATCGCTACAGGGAGCTGCTAAAGGCGTACGGCCGGGAAGCATGTAGTGATATCGCGACATGTCACGATTTCGTGACATGTCACCATATCGCGGCTAAGAATATGAATAGGCAGACTTGCAGTTTTGTCATTTTTTTTTCGTAGTAAGCGTTACACAGGACACAGGAAAAGCAGGACACGTGGTGCACAGGTGTCAAACTTGTAGAGGCGTTACATGCAGAGATGAATTTCGAAGCGTTTTCAAATTTGAGCATGAATCAAAGCGGGAAAAAGCAAGAATTTGAGGGGTCATGTGCAGGAAGGTGAAATGAAGCGACAGAGAAGATTGAAGAGCCGTGTCAAACATTATAAGACCAAAATTGCAAATCGAAGAAGGGGTTGGAAATTGTCGAATATAGAGTTGCAGAGACAAGAGCTTCGTGCTATTCTGGGCCTGTACTTGGGCAATTTCCTTCTTTTTGTTTTGGAATTTTATACCTGGAACATTTTTGAATGTAATCAAAATATTCTTTAATAAAAAATATAGAGAGTTGGCATCTTTTGGATGAGAAAGAAGGAGTTACTTCTGCATGCATGATTTAATGTCTATCTTTCCTTTCCAAATTTCTTAGGTTTCTAGGTGAAGTTTAATGCAAGATCTCTTGGTTGCTTCATGCGAATTCCTGAATCTGGAATTATAGTAGAAACCCTCGAGACCCGCACCTAGCCTATTTGGATTGTGTGAAAGTGCGAGTTCATTAGGTTAGGTTGTATGTAGAAAGCCTCGGTATCTTCGGTTTCATCGGATTAATGACAACTTTCTGCTGTAATCTATTCTTATTGTTACTTTTGTTTACTTTTGTCTTTGCTTTTCAAACCCATATTTTATTTTCAGCAGTTTAATTACTATGTTTGAATAAATCACTAAAAATCCATCGGAATTAAATATTAAAACATATTTTATTCATTTTAGAGTCCATTGCACTTTCATAATTAAATAAACCACAGTGCCCCTTGTTAACATCCACTTGCAAACCCTAAGGTGTTCTTAGCATTTCATTTTAAACAGCATCCTTGATAATCAATAATTAGCATAATAAGAACCTTGGAGAAATCATTTTTCTTTGCAAGCAGAGGATTTAGGACTCGGATCCTACAGGAGAGTGTGTTTTCACAATCGGGTTAAAACACCACTCAACATATTGGCGCTAGAAGGAGGGCCGAATCGGTTTATCTATTTCAATTTTTATATCTGAATATTTTGTTTTTGATTTAATTTTGAAATTATTTACGGCTAAACTGCAACACTATTTTTGTGTTTGTTGCAGGTTTTCTTCGAACTAGCCAAGGGTTTCCTCAGGCAGGCTGGACCCACCATGTCGTATTGCGACCAGGTCTCAAACAACCGGAGAAACCATTTTTCACGATCTTACTGGTACTCCCAAGGGTAAAGCCAAGCAAGTCGTAAGCACTCCAGTAGCAAAAGGCCTATTTTCTCCAGGAACGTCGAGTGGACCTATGCCAGTAATATCCATTGCCCCTAGTGTACCTATAGTTTGTAATATTTCTTCTACTATTGTAGGTCTGTCTACATCAATTCTGAGTCAAATGGCTCAAGCTCCAGCAGCTCCTTGGTATGGAGCTAACAATACTCCTTTGAATATTGCTGGGGATATCCATGAAATCCCTAAGAACATTGAAATATTTCTGTCTAAATACAAGCCAGATAGCCTAAGAACAGCAGAAGAACATATCCAAGCCTATAGAGATGTTTTAATTAGGCTACAAGTTCAGCATGAAGATGTAGCCTGCAGACTTTTCCCCATGAGCTTGGATCCAATAGCATATGAATGGTATATATGCTTGCCAAATGGTTCAATCACCTCTTGGACACAAATGGAAAATGCATTTGTCAATCAATTTAGGTCACCCTTATATCCCGCAACTATTTACAATCAGTTTATTTCATGCAAACGGGGCCAAGGGGAACCAATCCGAATGTTTAATCAGAGATTCCAAAAGAACTATAACAGAGCAATTAGATATTTTGCCATCGATCCTGCAGTAGCTTTGCAGATATATTTTGGGGCATTGGACCCCATGATAGCCATGTTTGCAAGGTGTAATCATCAGGTCACCATGCTGGCTTTGGCCTATAATGAAGCCATGACTATTGAGCAGCAATTGACACCGCAAGGCTACGGGTTTACCCAGATGCCTATGTTGGGACAGTGTGCTCCATATGGTCAAGTTCCCCAGGCAAATCAACTCATGGCACCACAAATTCCAAGTATGAACACCTTCCCATATCAGTAGCCGTATCCACCAACACCCGCATATGCACCCATTCCAATCCAACCAATCACAGCCATTCCACCTGTTCCTGCATTTTTGTAGAACAGTCAATCAACTACGCAGGAAACTAGTCAAGTCAATCCTCAAGCCATAGTTCTTGTTCCGAATCCAATCCCAATTCAAGGTATCAATCCATATGGGAATCCAATTCCTTATAACCCCACCCAAATGTGGAATCAAGACCCCATCAATTATGCAAATCCAATGGGGGTTAACAACAATGTGGTTCCATCGAAGGATGTCTTTTCGAAATTCGAAGAGCTCAAGAAACTAGTGCATAAACTAAGTAATGACAGGGTTCAACAGCGAAGCATGAGTCCCGTGCCCCTCACCCAAGTCAGAATTTTAACAATAGAGGGAGGCACTTGGAACACTAAGCCAAACAATGGGGGAGTTCCTGCTCCCATTGCTAATCAATTAGATGCTTCTGCAGGCCCTAGCCAATCCAATTCTCTTTTGAATATTTCATATTTGGCATGGGAAAGAGGGTGCAGGTTACATAACACAAAAGAACACAATGAGATTAATTGTCCTGAGATCGCTAGATACACTCATTGTCTTCAGGCACAAGTTGATGATTTGGAACTGGTATCAAATGAGGATCCATCGTATCAGCAAGATGAAAATATTATGGTGATGGAAATAGTATATCACCAAGAGGGTGAGAGCGAGGAGGAAGAAGACGAAGTTTTGGAACAGGAGGTGCAATATTTTCGAGATTTCAGAAAGGGGACTCATGGGTACCATTTGAGGAGTAAGTCTAAAGCCCCTAAAACCTCATCAACACCTCCAAGCAGTTCTATTCTTCCTCCAGATACAAAGGCAAGTAACAACCCTCCCCCTCCACTCAGAAGAGAAATGTCTAATGACGTCCAGAAGACAGTCAAATTCAAAAAACCAAATTATGACGTAGTGGAGGATATTAAGAAGTCCAAATCTAGCCTTTCATTCCTGGACACAGCTAAATTTCCTGGTCAAAAGGAGGCGTTGATAAGAGCTTTGAACTCACCTGATCCGATGTGGAAGGAAAAAAGAGCTGAATCCCATCTGATTTTGTGAAAGGAGAGAAGGGATGTCTCGACATTCTTATTAACTCTGAGAATTGTGGGTAATAACTTGCATAACTATTTGGTAGATACAGGAGCCACGAGCAACCTCATGCCTACGAAGATATGTCAAATGCTGGGTCTACAACCGGTTTCATCCAAATGCACGGTCTTGCAATTGGACCATTCAGAGGTAAATGTAGTAGGGACCTTATATGATGTCAAGATTCAATTAAATTCTAAACCCAAGGTCCAGCAGGTTGTAGACATTTTGGTGGTTAACATCCCAAGTAGGTATGGAATGTTACTTGCGAGAGATTGGATGAAAATGCTTGAATGGCTATTTTGCAACAGACTGCTCGCATATGTGGCTGCCATGGAAGGGCATTGCTAACCAAATCAGAGTGGAAAATGAATCGAGGCTTAAGGATATTATAACGGATTTTAACAAGCCGAATGAGGTTCAGTTTTCTGATCCAAACCTAGGGGTCTATGCTCTTGATGTTGAGAAAGCTGCTGATGAACTTAAAGAAGAAGTGTGTCATGGTGGTTCTTTTGAGGAAAAGGATTACACGTGGTTGCTCAAATTTGATGGATCAAAATCTAGACAGGGAGTAGGAGCTGGAGTCGAGCTCACTGGTCTAGGAGGTAAACCATTATTGGCTGCCTACAGACTGCAATTTCCTTGCACAAACAATGTGGCAGAATACGAAGCATTGATCTACGGTTTACGTCTAGCATTGAGCAAACATGTTAAATGCTTGAAGGTTTTGGGAGATTCTGAGTTGGTTGTCAAGCAAATCAAAGGACAGTATACATGCCATGACAAAATACTGAGCCTTTATAGGACTAGGGTTATGGACCTCATGGAGGAGTTTGATGCATTCAACATAGCCCTTATTTCTAGGAGAGGAAATCGAATAGCAGACTCTCTTGCAGTCCTCGCGGGCATGTTAAACCCGGTGGATATAAAAAGATGTAAAAAGTTTTCCATTGAGTTGGTTCCTTGTCCATCAATACCTGATAATGTGAATAATTTCCAGGTTTTTGAGTGTGACAGGCACATCTTCAAGTTTGTCACAAACTCGGGTATTTTTTAAAATCGAGGTGATCGATGAGGAACAAAGGTGGCGAGGATGAAACGAGAAGAAAGTGAAACTGCGTATCAATCCAACAAAATTCCTAAAGACGTGGTTTCATTAGAAAAGATGTTCGACATGGAATGCAAGAACAAGAAAAGAAAAAGAGTCCCGCTCCCCAAAGATGCATGCGATTCAATTAATCAGGGGAGTGCAGACAATCCAAAGGAGGTGTACATAGCAAAGGCATGTAGAGAGGAAGAAAGGAGCAATATAATACGGGCTTTGAAGCATTACATAGATTGTATTGCTTGGAACTACAATGAGCTGAAGACTTACAACCAAAACATTATCATGCATACCATCCCTTTGAAGCCAGACTCCAAGCCTTTTAGGCAAAGACAGCGAGTTGTTAACCCGCTATTGGAGCCTTTGATCGAAAAGGAGGTTAAAATATTATTGGAAGCGAAAATCATTTTTCCTATTAGGCACTCAACCTGGGTGGCCAACCTCATTCCAGTAAGAAAAAAGAGTGGAGAGATTAGGCTGTGCATAGATTTTTGAAATCTTAATAAAGCCTCTCAAAAAGATAATTATCCATTACCATCAATCGATGAAATTCTGCAAATGGTAAATGGATCTGAAATGATGTCCTTTCTCGATGGATATTACGGGTACAACCAAGTTCTTATACATCAAGATGACGAGGATGAAAACAGCCTTCACTACCAAGTGGGGGACATTTGCATATAAGAAAATGTCGTTCGGACTTGTTAAACGCTGGTGCAACTTTTCAACGCGCCATGGATTACGCATTCAAAGGACTAATAGGCAAATGCATCATCGTGTATGTGGATGATATCCCGATTTTCTCGAAGAAGAGAGAGGATCATGTTAAATATTTGAAGAAAGTGCTTCAAAGATGCAGAGAACATGGAATTTCCTTAAATCCCAAAAAGTGCATTTTCGGAGTAACGAAAGGGAAATTGTTGGGTCACATCATTTCAAAAGAGGGCATATCCATCGACCTAGAAAGGATACAAGCTATCCAAAACCTACCTCTCCCGAGCAGTAAAAAATAACTGAGATCTTTCTTTAGGCAAGTCAATTTTGTGAGGAAGTTTATCTCTAGATTTTCTGAGATAGCCAAACCTCTGAACCAGATGCTCAAGAAATATGTGGATGTAAAATGGAACGAGGAAAGTAGAGTGGCTTTCCAGAATATCAAAGATGCCATTTCTAGAGCCCCTGTCCTTATAAGCCCAGATTACTCCAAGCCTTTTTATATTTACGCTTTTGCATCAGAACACTCCTTTGTGAGTGTCTTAACCCAAAAATGTGAGGATAGTGCCGAAAAGCCCATTGCATTTTTAAGTGCCCCTCTAAAAGACGCTCAATTAAGGTATGCAATCCTTGATAAGCAAATGTATTTTTAAAACTATGAAAAAATTTAGGCACTACATCGTGCACAGCAGAATTATCGCCATCGTGCCCGATTCTACTATCAAGACCATGTTTTTACAGAATGAACTAGGTGAGAAGAGAGGAAAATGGATTTCGACCATCCAAGAATTTGATCTCGAAATCCAACCAATGAAACTAGTTCGAGGACAAGGACTGGCAAAGGCAATCGCAGAAAATGATCCGCAAATAACAAGTCAATGCTCAAATACAGAATACATGGCTAAGGACGACTGGTATGTTGATATTGTGCATTTTTTATTGATTGGTAAGTATCCTTCTAATCTGAATTCAACACAGAGAAGAGCTTTAAGGCTTAATTCTGTTAACTATCTAATAAAATCGGGTGTGCTTTACAGGAAGAATCATGAAGGCATCTACCTGAGGTGCTTGAACAAAGAAGAAGCTACCGAGGTGTTGCAAGAATTTCACGGGAAACATGGAACTGGTCATGGTGTAGCCAATGCTACAGCACATCAAATCCTGAGAGCAGGATACTACTGGCCACATATTTTCAAGGATGTGCATACCCATGTACGATCTTGTCACATCTGTCAAGTGGTTGCAAATAGAGAAAGAAATGCAGCCATGTCGTTGCAGCCTGTAGTCGAAATGAGACCGTTTGCGTAGTGGGGACTAGATTTTATTGGGGTTATTAACCCAAATTATTCTGATTCTCACAAATTCATTTTGATAGCTACAGACTATTTTACAAGGTGGACAGAGGCGATTCCTACTAAACATGCCACCACAGATGTTGTGATTAAATTTCTTGAGGATCAAATTATAACAAGATTTGGGATGCCCGACTCTATTGTCAGTGACAATGGTAAAGCTTTTATTTCTACACAATTTGAAGATTGGGCATATGATAACAAAGTGAGCTTAAAGTTTGCATCCAATTACTATCCTCAAGGAAATGGGTTGGCCGAGTCTTCAAATAAGAATTTGTTGAATACTATTAAGAAGTTGTTGGAAAAGAACCCTCGGGACTGGCACAGTCAACTAAAGTTTGCCCTTTGGGCAGATAGGACCATAGTGAAAGAATCCATAGGGAATACTCCCTATCATTTGGTCTATGGGCAAGACCCGATATTTCCAGCAAATTTGAAGTTGCGGACCTTACATTTCATACAAGAGTACTTGGGGAGAGATGATCAAGTTGAAGCCAGGTTGAGCCAGCTGTTGCACCTTGATGAAAAGAGGGAAGAGGCCGTGAATCACATGAATAAACACCAGGAAGTAATCAAGAGATGGTTTGATAGAAGGGCCAAAGTTAAATCATTTAGAATTTCAGATTTAGTATTACTATGGGACAAAAGACATGAGGAAAAAGGAAACCATCAAAAGTTTGATTGTCTTTGGTTAGGCCCATATCAGATTTCAGAGATTCTTGGGAAGAATACCTTCAGGCTAAAAACCTTAGAAGGTAAATATTTCACGCTGCCGATTAATGGGCAGATTTTAAAACATTATTTTAGCCCTTAGGTTGTGGGACTTTCATATCATTCTTTGATTTTGGTGGGATTTTCATATCTTGTTTCATTGTTTAGGATTTTCAGATTTTGTTTGATTTAGGATTGTTAGCTTAGCTAGGATTTTGGTTGTGGATTTGATTTCAATTGTCATGTTGTTAATTTTGATAAAAAAAATAAAAATAAAAATAAAAAATAAATAAAAGAAATAAATTGAGATGCCAACTTATGCTTAAGGTTAGGAGAATATGAAATATTGGAATTATCTTGTAAAGGCTCCACCAATAACATAAAACATTTTAAGTTATATTGTTTGATTTTGTGATACATGAAAGAATCAATTTTGCATGACATATCATTTCATTTGCAAAGATAAGGCATTCATATTCCATCTCACCTCACATACATTTCATTTTAGTTACATATGCATCTTATGTACAAGCCATGAAAGTATGTCAAATTCTCTTAGGGTTATGTTATAACATAAATGTAAGTGAATCCTAAGGTTGGAAACTGAGTCTTGAGATATCTAGAACCAAGCACGTCTCATAAATTAAAAAGGATATTGAGCAAAATTATCAAAACCTAGCTTGGAGGAAAAGGTTGAGCGAAAGTGGTTTTCATGTCTATCCTATTATGCAACATGATCCTAAAAATAGTGGTTTTGACCACTTCCATAGAACTTAAAGCCCACATGGAGTAGTAAGGATAGGGTGTAAATTCTCATCTCGGTTGGTTGAGAATCTGATTCCCCAAAGCTCCTATGTTTTCATTTCATAATTAGTCTTGGATTGTAAGGATCGTACTATTTGTCCTCTGTAAAGGATGGGTAGTCATCCCCAAGGTCTAAGTAATAAAATTAATATTTTCCATTCTCATCAGTCTTGGATTGTAAGGATCGTACTATTTGTCCTCTGCAAAGGATGGGTAGTCATCCCCAAGGTTTAAGCAACAGAATTAATGATTTATATCTAAGGTTTGGATTGTAAGGATCGTACTACTTGTCCCTAACCAGGATGGGTAGTCGTCCCCAAGGTCCAAGAAGTAAAAAGTAAATAAATTTTTCCCATATCATATTTATATTGGATTGTAAGGATCATACTATTTGTCCTCTGCAAAGGATGGGTAGTCATCCCCAAGGTCCAAAGAAATGAAGATAAGTTTTGGATTGTGGGGTTAGATATGCCCAGGCATGGCATCATGTCTTGCCTAAAAACAAGACCACTGATTGTCTAGAGGGTTAGACTAGCATGACCATTTCTTCCATAATTGGTTTAATTATTTTGCTCAAAGTGAGGTAATGAACTCTAAATCAGAATAGTAAGGATAGGGTTGAGCTCTCATCTCGGTTGGTTAGGAGTCTAATTCCCCAAAGTTCTGATTTCACATTCGCTTGCACATGGGTTCAAGATAGTAGGGACTCATAACCAACTTTGGGATACAATAAGGTAATGAATCAGTGGATCCTAAGAGGGTTTGGCAATCTTGAATGCTTGTACATTATGATATAAGAATGACCATGCATCTTATGAAGGCAAGGCCTTCTAGCACGTCCATTAGGGTCACAAATCATTCACCATCCCACATATGCATTCATACAAAACTGATGATGGAGTGTGGATCAAATTCAAATGATAGGGAAGGAATTCATTGCACACACTGAGCTAATACTTGAGGACTCTAATGATTCATGTACTTCTGATCTTTGGGCATTTGTTATTTTGCTTATGTGCTAACATGTATTTGCAAATTTGTGATATGTTTCAGGTTGGGTTCTTACTAAAATGCTCAAGAGCATTTGACAGTAGAGTCACCATTTGTTGTGGTTGATCCACAACACACCCCAAAATTGGGGACCCACATTTTTGCAGGCTTGCAGAGAAGAATCTCGGTGACCCAGATGCTAAAATTGAAGAAAAGAGGAAAAAATGCCTAAGTGTTGAAAGATGTCACGAAATCGTGACATGTCATGAAATCGCGACTGGTTGCGCCATCACTGCCGGAAACAGGAAAGTTGTCACGAAATCGTGACATGTAGCTCCATCGCTGCCAAAGAGGAGAGAAAAGAAAATTGAAAGTTGTCGCAAAATCGCGACATGTTGTTGAGGAGAAAAGAAAAGGTGTCGCAAAATCGTGACATGCTGTTGAGAAGAAAATAAATGATGTCGCGAAATCGTGACACGCCGTTGGAAAAGGATGAGAATGGTTGCGATTTCGCGACGTGTTTTGTCGAAGCGTACGGGTGATGAAAAGTGTCGCGATTTCGCGACGTGTTTTGGAAAGGTGTACGGAAGCGGAAAAACATTGCGATATCGCGACAGAAAGCTGCATGAAGGTCCGAGGGGGAAAAACGTCGCGATATCGCGACAGGGTTTGCCAAGGCGTACGAAAGATAAAAGCGGTAGCGATATCACGATGGTTTGTGGCAAGCAGGTTTGGAAATAAAAGTGGTAGCGATATCACGACGGTTTGTCGAGAGAGGGCAAGAGAATGATAATGGTCACGATGTCGTGACGTAAAATTGCCAAGGAGGCCCGATGGAGAAACGGTAGCGATTTCGCTACGCCTTGCGAAAAGAAGACTCAAAGTTCAAAACGGTAGCGAATCGCTGCCATTTCTTGAAGACAAAGGCTCAAAGCCAAAATGTAGCGAATCGCTGCAAAATTCTCAAAAGAGCACGACGAAGTCAGAAGGTAGCAATATCGCTACAATTTTTTGGGAAGAAGACTCAAGGTTCAAAGTGGTAGCGATATCGCTACCCTTCGAAGAAGAAGGCCCAAAGCTTTAAAAGAGTAGTGATATCGCTACGAGAAGCGGTCGGAGGTATACAAATGAAAATGGTCACGACATCACTACAGGGAGCTGCTAAAGGCTTACGGTCGGGAAGCATGTAGCGATATCGCGACATGTCATGATTTTGCGACATGTCGCCATATCGCGGCTAAGAAGATGAACAGGTGGACTTGCAGTTTTGTCATTTTTTTTTCACAGTAAGCGTTACACAGGACGCAGGAAAAGCAGGACACGTGGCGCACAGGTGTCAAACTTGTAGAGGCGTTACATGCAGAGATGAATTTCGAAGCGTTTTCAAATTTGAGCGTGAATCAAAGCAGGAAAAAGTAGGAATTTTAGGGGTCATGTGCAGGAAGGTGAAATGAAGTGACAGAGAAGATCGAAGAGCCACGTCAAACATTATAAGACCAGAATTGCAAATCGAAGAAGGGGTTGGAAATTGCTGAATACAGAGTTGCAGAGACGAGCTTCGTGCTATTCTGAGCCTGTACTTGGGCAATTTCCTTCTTTTTGTTCTAGAATTTTACACCTGGAACATTTTTGAATGTAATCAAAATATTCTTTAATACAAAATACAGAGAGTTGGCATCTTTTGGATGAGAAAGAAGGAGTTACTTCTGCATGCATGATTTAATGTCTATCTTTCCTTTCCAGATTTCTTAGGTTTCTAGGTGAAGTTTAATGCAAGATCTCTTGGTTGCTTCATGCGAATGCTCAGATACTGGAATTATAGTAAAAACCCTCGAGACCCGCACCTAGCCTATTTGGATTGTGTGAAAGTGCAGGTTCATTAGGTTAGGTTGTATGTAGAAAGCCTCAGTATCTTCGGTTTCATCAGATTAATGACAACTTTCTGACTGTAATCTATTCTTATTGTTACTTTTGTTTACTTTTGTCTTTGCTTTTCAAACCCATATTTTATTTTCAGTAGTTTAATTACTATGTTTGAATAAATCACTAAAAATCCATCAAAATTAAAGATTAAAACAGATTTTATTCATTTTAGAGTCCATTGCACTTTCAGAATTAAATAAACCACAGTGCCCCTTGTTAACATCCACTTGCAAACCCTAAGGTGTTCTTAGCATTTCATTTTAAACAGCATCCTTGATAATCAATAATTAGCATAATAAGAACCTTGGAGAAATCGTTTTTCTTTGCAAGTAGAGGATTTAGGACTCGGATCCTACAGGAGAGTGTGTTTTCACAATCGGGTTAAAACACCACTCAACAGTATGCAATATTTTAACCCCCACTTTGATGGGTAAAACAATAGTGTCAACTATGTAATAGAGAACATCATTGAATGCTTTCAAGGTAAAGGTGGATTTGGTTATATGAGATGGTGGAAGATCAAGATGTTGAAGATCAAATGTGGTGATGATATTGATGGAGGAGTCGGTATCAATCAAAAATTGTTTGAATGGCTTCCTATCAATTTGAGCCATAATGTGTAATGGACGGTCCATTGATTTTGATAATATTGGTTTGATTTCAAAATTATAAAATGTAATGGAAGGCTCCACACATGTTTGGATATTCCCTACAAAATTTTTGAAGGCATTAGGATCCTGATATTAGAGTTTAATGGATTTTAGAATCTCCATTAATACCTCATGGTGCGGGGGAGATTGTTGTAGTAGATCATAAATAGATAGTTTGGCTAAAGCTATTTTAATTCTAGTGGTTAGCCAGCTACTTAGAGATATGATTGGCCTTTGTGGATGATTTTAAATATGAGTGTGTGGATATGGATGGCTTGGAATGTGAATTGGTTGGGGAGAATTGCTAGAGATCTGAATGGGTGATGATGAATTGGTATGTTGAGGAGACACACTTTCCTGAGGTACTACAGGAGATTGGATATTCTATTGTTGTGCATTCTATTGATTGTTACAATGTTGACCTCAGATGACTACATGAATAGCACCCATAAAACCTTGGTATTGTTGCACATTGTTGACCTAATTAGGAGTCTTGATGTTTGACCCTCTTGTTTTTGGTTACACTTCCTCATGATGAGGAAGTGGTGTTTTATAAATGCCAAGGTTCTAATTTTTTTGAGCCAAGCAACTATCAAACTTGATGGCCCCTAGGTCAATTAGGTTTTGCACTATATCTTTGAATTTATAGTATTTGTTAATGTCATGCTCATTTTGTCAATGATAAGTGAAAAAATGTTTCCTATAGATTTTGCTATGCTTGGTAGGATCATCTAGTTTAACCTCAGGTAAGGAAATCTGATTTGTGTCATACAACCTATGAATATGGAAGCATATGATTCAGACAAGATTGTGCAATGGCAATTTTGTCAAATAGATTGTCGACGTTGATTATTATCCATAGTTGACACTGTTTTATAATTTTTTTGGGGGTGGGGGAACCACTTGTTATGAAATTTGTTCTGGTTGTTATTACATTGATTTCTATTATTGATCCATTATTGGCTGACTCATGACCACTTGACTCACTTGATTCAGCTTAGAATGGCCAGTATAACTTCCTTTTATTTTACCCTTGTTCTGCCATTATTTATTCTTAGGCTTTAGCACACCTTCTTAGATATTTATTTCCACAATTATGCTAACCTGGGCAAGAGCTTATTTAAATGAAATATATTGTTGCAATTGCAATAACTAGGAGATGGGTTTTAAACAACTCTTGGTGAACAATTTAGTTAACTCTTCCATTGGTATGGAGAATGTGAAAGAATATTGAGGAGCAATATTATAACCCAAGTCAAGATAGAAATGTGAAGCATCACGAGACACTTTGAAAGAAACTGTAAAACATATTTATTATTCCATGGGATCAACTTTGTATAAATAGACAAGTTGATCAATGTGAGTCATTTGATTACAACAACTCAACAAATCTAAACTTAGTCTAAATTGAGAGTTCACCTGACTCATGAAAAAGTGGTAACTCAAGTAAGACTATCCTAGTAGAACTTAAGAGAACAAATATTTATTATAATAGCCCCCCTTAAGTGATACTAGGGGTGAATAAAACAACAAGAGATGAGTGTCGGCAACAAGTTCTGATGAGGTACTCATTTAAAATGATATCTTATAGAAGATATGGTAAAAAATACATGGGAAAAAACCATCATACAAGAATAAGAGGCATGTCTTAGGATGACGAAGATTGTCCTCTATTGAACATGAAAAAAAATGAGTCTTGACAATATGGCCTTATTAGGTACTCATGTACAATGTACTTATATATAGGAGATATGGTGAAAAAACCACATGGGAAAAACCATCTTCCAAAAAAAAAACAAATAATAAGAAGAGAGAGGTGAAAACCTACGTGCACCCTTCTAATGCAATTGTGTAACCCCAAATTTCTCTCATAACTGAATGTAACACGAAGAAGAAAAGGATTTGATGAAGACGTCTGCAATCTAATTTTTTATGGGAATGTACTCCAAATTTATATGTCCTTGCTGAATATGTTGTCGAATGAAGTGCATGTGAATATCAATGTGCTTGGTGCACTGATGCTCAATTGGATTTTGGGTAATATGAATTGTGCTCTAATTTTCACACCAAGGGTAATGGGTTGGTCATGGAAAAAACCAAATTCCCTTAGTATCTAAAAAATCTAAAGAGCTTCCTAACTAGACAAAACTATTGCCCTATATTTTGCTTCTGCTATTGCTTGTTTTTTTTTCATGACCAAGCAATAGGTGAATAACCAAGACAAAAATCATAGCTAGAAGTGGAACATCTATCTTTAGCTGAACTTGCCCAATTAGAATCTGTGTAACCAATGATATCCATGGATTTGATCTCATATAAGAGCCCAAAGTGAGTGGTTCCTTGCAAGTAGCAAAGGATTCTTTTTGTTGCTTGCCAATGGCTAAAATAAGGTTGATGTGAGAATCTAGATATTAAGCCAACATCATATGAAATATCTGGGTGAGTATGAGTGAGGTATAATAGGATTCCTACAAGCTATCTATAAAGATTAGCATCACAAAGATGTGACTTGAAAGAAGTAATTAGAGTGACTCAAAACTGAAAAGGTGTAGAAGAAGGCATACAATAAGTCATCTTAAACTGCTAAAGAAGGTCTAAAGTATATTTATATTGACACAATGAAATTCCTGCATCTATTGACACAATGAAATTCTTGCAAAGTAATGAGCTAAGCCTAGATCATCCATCTCAAATTTCTCAAAAATGGAGTATTTGATACTCTGGATGTGAGAAATGTTACTACCAGTGAGTAGTAGATAATCAACATAGAGAACAAGTATTGTGATTTTTTCTTTATCTCTTCAAATGTAGATTGTGGCATCAGACTCACAATGAGAAAATCCTAAAGAAAGAAGGAAGGAGTCTATTTTTTCATACCAAGCTCTAGGAGCTTGTTTAAGACCATAGAGATATTTCTTTATTCTACAAACAAGGGAGGAGTCTTGAATAAATCCAATAGGTTTTTCCATGAGTATTTCTTCTTTTAAGTCACCATGCAAGAAAGCACTTTTAACATCCATTTGAAAAACTGGAAACTTTTAGGAGGAAGCAAGTGCAAGTACCAACCTTATAGAATCCATTTTTGCAACTGGTGCAAAGGTTTCAGAATAATAAATACCTTCTATTTGTGAAAAATATTTAGCTACCAAGCAAGTTTTATGTTTTTCAATTTCTCCATTAGGTCCATACATAGTTCTGAAAATCCAACGAACCAATTTCCTTCCTTTAGGTAGAGGGACTAGATTCCAAGTTTTTTTTTTGATTAAGGAAGAAAATTAATTCTCCATGGAATCATCCTATTCTTTTATACCAGTTTCTTCCTTGAAGGATTGAGGATCTATGGAAATGGACTAACAAACAATACCAAACCCATGGAGTTGCTTATTATGGATGATGGAAGATTTTGGATGTAAGGAGTGGCTTCTTGAACTATGGTGCGGGCCCATTTTGGCATTGTAGAAGGGGTTATGGGTGTGGCAAGATTCTGAGTTGGAGTTTGAAGTATAGGATCCTCAGATTGGGCATCTATCTCAAGGATGGGATCTTCATTATATTGAGGCTCAAATATTGGAGATGGCTCAAGAGAATTAATGTTGGAAGATGAATATTGAGGATCTTTATGAGGGAATGTTTCATCAAATTGAATATTTTTGTGAAAAATACCTCATGAGTTGTGGGAATAAGGAGCGTATAGGCATTCATTTCCTCATAATAACCAAAAAATATGAGTTGTTTACTTTTTTTCTAGAGCCTTCCTCTTTTTCTTTGGGATATGTGCCCATGCAGTGAAGAACACAAGCTTATACTGAGAGGGGGGGTGAACAATATAAGACCTCTTTTTACTTTTTCCTTTATACTTCAAAATAGTAAATCAATATACCCAAAGCAATATCAAAACAATGCACAATATCATCCACAAAGTGACACCAATTTTAATGTGGTTCACCCAGAATGGTTGGGCTATGTCCACAAAACTTTTCTCTAAAAGTTATCTCAAAGTTCTTTTGGAATCTTTCTCAATCACAATTTTTATGAGCCTTGGAGCAAAGGAGATACCTTCCCCCAATCATAATTTATGAACCTCTTCTCAAAGGATATACCTTCCCCTCTGCTCTGGATTTATGAGCCTCTGCTCAAAGGAGATACCTTCCCCTCTGCTCTAGAAATGATCCCTCAAAAGATCAACTGCCTCTACCTCTTGCCAACACATGGAACTCCTTTCCATCGAAGACCTCCTATCCTCAATGATTAGCCTAAGAGACCTCTACCTTCTATGATCACGTCCATAGCAACTCAGCAACCTGTACCAAACATAGTCAGTCAATCTAGTACAAGTCTTCCTCTATCTGTCAAATTTGTCCAACACTTGAACAAATCAATCCTCTACACACAAGCCTTCTCAAAGACTTGCCAAATCTATCCTTAGGTTCTTCTCAAAGAACCAGTGCACCTCTTTCCTCATACAATAGCACTCTGCATTCGCCTTTGCCCTTTATTCTCTCTATGCCCTTTGCTCTTTCTATGCACTCACAACCACACTTGGTCAAACTTCAACCTTTGCACTGTTTGCACAATCACAACGACACTTAGAACAATTCACCATGACTCTTCACTCACTCTGCACACTTTGATCAAATTTTGCACTCTGCTCTCGATGATCGAACTTCTCACTCTGCGCTCTATCTGCGAATGTCACAACCAACAACACCACCAACTCTTCAAAACAACCTGCATTTTATAATAACACTTTCAAGATCAAAACCTTAATCTTAGTCGATTGTAACCCTGATCTTTAGTTGGCTACACAACCCTAAACTTTGTCGGCTCACATTTAACTTTGTCGGCTTCAACTTCCTCTGTAACTCTTCTATAGATTTTGCCGTGAAACTACATTATGTCATGATATCGTGACACCTTTGCAACCATACACTTTATTTTGGCTTTTGTCATGATATCGTGACACTTCAGCCTTTGTCGACTTCAACTAAGCTCTTGTCATAATATCGTGACACTTTTGTCTTTGTCAGCATCAACTTTGCTTTTGTCACGATATCATGACACTTCTCCCTTTGTCGACCTCCTTTCTGCTTTTATTACAAAATCATGACACTTCTGCCTCTGTAGACTTTGTATTCATTTCTATCATGATATCGTGACACTTTTGTCTTCATAGCCTTCCTCTCAGCTTTTTTTGTGAAATTGCGACACTTCTCCTATAGAAGACTTGATTTCAGTTTCTGTCACAAAATCGTGACACTTCTGCTTCCGTCTGCTTTCTTTTCTACTTGTAAATCGTGACACTTTCTGCATCTGTACGCATTCTTTGCAACCCATTGTGAAATCGCGATGCTTTCAGCTTCCATACGCTTTCCTTGTAACCTATCATGAAATCACGATGCTATCAATTTTTTGTACATTTTCTTTGCAACCTGTCATGAAATCATGATGCTTTCAGCTTTCGTACGTTTTCTTTGCTCTTTGAGTCATGAAATTACGACATGTCATGATATCATGACACTTTTCTAACTTGCTTTCTCTCTCCTACTTAAGTCATGAAAATGCGACATGTCATGATATCGTGACACTTTTCCTCAGCTCTTTTCTATTCTTCGGGTCGCGAAAACCTGACATGTCATGATATCACGACACTTTTTCACTGTGAGCTCTTTCTCTCGAACCTGTAATGAAATAATGACACTTTTTCGTCCATACAATCCCTCTTGCAATTTTTTGCGAAATCATGACACTTTTCTTTGTGAGCTCTTTCTCTCGAACCTATCAGCTTGGGGTTTGCAAAAGACCTTTGAAACTGTTATGTCGTAACCTTCATCAAAATAAATTATTTGACATCAAATAAAATTCCTTCAAAAGCTTCTTGACATCAATGACAACTTATATACTTGAGCAAAGGCAATGTACCCAAAGTACCCAAAATTTCCAATAATCTCCCCCTTTGTCATTGATGGCAAACCTTTATTGAAAACACTTCTCAAGAGCCAAAACTGAAACCAACTGTGCTAACAACTGACCAACGTCCTTTGAAGTTTTTCTCCCCCTGACTTGAAGCTTTCCTCTTCACTTTGAAGCTCTCCCCCTTACTCATATCTCTCCCCCTTTGTCATCAATGGCAAAGGGTCACCTTTGGGGCTTGGGACTAAGAATGAGCCTCTTAGCTTAGTCCCTCCCCCACCTCCCCGATGAGGTGATTAATTCTGGGGTGGGAGTAAAACTCCCATTAGGCATTGATCATCATCAGCATCTATAACTTCCTTTTCGGGCCTTCTCTTGAACTCTTTGTCCATATTCCTATTCTTGTCACTGTTCTTGTTCTTGTTCTCATCCCTATTCTTGTCCATGCCTTGATCCTTGGACCTGATCATGCCACTGTTCCTATTCCTATATTCTAGAATTTTAGCTTTACACTGTCTAGCTGTGTGACCTTCATTGTTCCACTTATAACAATTAACAATGTTATTTCTTTTAGGCATACCTATTCTTTGAATCCACCTGTTCTGACTAATCCTATTCCTGTTATTAGCCTTGCAAAAAATTGCCTTATGCCCAAATTGTTTACAAGAGTAGCAATACCCTTGAAAGAAATTACCACCTCTGAAACTGTCATTTACCTTCCTTACTTGAGTCATGCAATGTGAAGCCATGTGACCAAACCTGTGACAAGAAAAACATCTGCCTTGAAACTTTCCTTTAATTGACCTCTTAGGTTTTGAAAACTTCTTCTCATTCTGAATTCTGTTTTCTATTTATGTGCATCTATCATTCAAGGACTCATGATCTGAAATACTTTCTTCATTAGAACTCTCTTCCTTTTGGATTCTCTTACTAGACTCTCCAACTTGTTCCTTGTGTGGCTTAACAAAACCAAGGCCTATTTTATCTATTGTCTTTCTTTGACCTTTAATGAGTGACTTAACCTTTTTGGAGCTATCTTGAAACATGTAAAGCTTATCCTTGTACTATTTAGTTTCCTCTTTCAAAGAATCCATTTTCTATTCTAACTCACTATACTCAAGAACCTTAGACTCTAACTCATCCTTGAGTTCTTGTGTCTTAGCTATAGAGAAATCAAGACTTTCTATAAGATCATCTCTCTCCATACAACATTCATATAACTTATCCTTGAGTCTAGCATTCTTCTTTATTTCCTTTTTCAAAGCACTAAGAGCATTAATAAGTTCACTTTCAAGATCCTTTATTTGTTTGCTTTCTGAATCATCAAACCCTTTTTCAGATTTCTTATCACTAGAGGTGCTACCTTTTTCAAAAACCATACAAGCATATTCCTTATAGTTTTTTGAAGCATCCTCATACATACTAAAAACCAAATCATTATTTGTGCAATCATCCTCAAGGTGACCAAAATTTCCACATCTAAGACATTTCATGATAATGAATCTATGTTTCGATTCTTCCTCTTTTTCTGATATGAACAACATCTCATTTTCATCATCACTTGAAGAACTTTCACTATCACTACTAGAACACTTACTTGCTTTGTCTAGGTAGAAAATCTTCTTGTGCTTGTGAGAATACCTCTTTCCTTTATTTTTGTGCTCATCTTTGTTCTTCCTGTGATGCTTGTGCTTTTCAAAATCCTTGCTTTTAGAATCATGTTTATCTTCATCACTTTCATTCTTGGGAACAGTACAGTTAGTAGCATAATGACCAAGCTTTCCACAATTGAAACATCTTATATTTTTCATGCTTTTGTGCTTTCTAGAGAACTTGCCTTTCTTGCTATAATATGCCTCTTCATACCTAGAAGACTCATCACTCTATTGAAGTTGTTTACCCTTAGATTTCTTGGTAGCCTTGAAAGCCGCCTCTTTCTTGACATCAACCTTCACTTGAGTTCTCAACTCAAATGCTGCAAGTATAATATGGAGCTCATATTTTTTCAACTTATCCAAATCTTTAGCTTCCTCAATAGCAAAAATATTTTCACTAAATCTATTAGGAAGATATCTTAAAATCTTATCACAAACATCATTTTTAGCAAGCTCAAGACCTAAGTATTTCATGGAGTTAACAACCTCATCCATACGAAACATGTAGTCACTAATATTTTCATCATAATTCATCTGGAGTTGTTCAAACATACCTTTGAAGTGTCTCAACTTGGCCTTTCTGACATTTGTATCACCTGTATGAACCACCTTCAACTGTTTCCACATTTCACTAGTTGTCTTGTAGTGAATCACTTTGGTGAGATATGCTTTTTGTAAGCCTTTCAGGATTGCATTCATTGCTTTTGAATTGCTATGATGTAGGAGTCTTTCTTCTTTAGTATTAGGACCATGTACAGGAATAGTGTACTCATATTCAATCACTTCCCATACCTCATTACCAAGTGCCATTAGATGAACCTTCATCCTTGCACTCCAAAGACCAAAATTTAACCCATCAAGAATAGGTGTTGCATTGCTACTTGAATGATCCATTGTGTTCTTTACTAGCTTTTCCTTCAAGTTGTTAAACATTTCAAAGGCACCTGATCTGATACCAATTGAAGAACACAAGCTTATACTAAGAGGGGGGGTGAACAGTATAAGACCTCTTTTACTTTTTCCTTTATACTTCAAAATAGTAAAGTAATATACCAAAAGCAATATCAAAACAATGCACAATATCATCCACAAAGTGACACCAATTTTAATGTGGTTCACCCAGAATGGCTGGGCTACGTCCACAAAAATTTTCTCTAAAAGTTATCTCAAAGTTCTTTGGGAATCCTTCCCAATTACAATTTTTATGAGCCTCAGCCCAAAGGAGATACCTTCCCCCAATCAAAATTTATGAGCCTCTTCTCAAAGGAGATACCTTCCCCTATGCTCTAGATTTATGAGCCTCTGCTCAAAGGAGATACCTTCCTCTCTACTCTAGAAATGATCCCTCAGAATATCAACTGCCTCTACCTCTTGCCATCACGTGGAACTCCTTTCCATCGAAGACCTCCTATCCTTAATGTTTATCCTAAGAGACCTCTACCTTCTATGATCACATCCATAGTAGCTCAGCAACCTGTACCAAACATAGTCAGTCGGTCTAGTACATGTCTTCATCTATCTGTCAGATTTATCCAACACTTGAACAAATCAATCCTCTACACACAAGCCTTCTCAAAGACTTGCCAAATCTGTCCTCAAGTTCTTCTCAAAGAACTAGTGCACATCTGTCCTCATACATTAGCACTCCGTGTTCGTCTTTGCCCTTTGTGCTCTCTATGCCCTCTGCTCTTTCTGTGCACTCATAGCCACACTTGGTTGAACTTCAACCTTTGCACTATCTGTGCAATCACAGTGGCACTTAGAACAATTCACCATGACTCTTCGCTCACTCTGCACACTTCGATCGAATTTTGCACTCTGCTCTCGACGATCCAACTTCTCACTCTACGCTCTATTTGTGAACGTCACAATCAACAACACCATCAACTCTTCAAAACAGCCTGCATTTTATAATAACACTTTCAAGATCAAAACCTTAATCTTAGTCAGCTGTAACCTTGATCTTTAGTCGGTTGCACAACCCTAAACTTTGTCAGCTCACATTTAACTTTGTCGGATTCAACTGCCTCTGTAACTCTTTTATAGCTTTTGCCGTGAAACTACAACATGTCACGATATCATGACACCTTTGCAACCATACACTTTATTTTAGCTTTTGTCATGATATTGCGACACTTCAGCATTTGTCGACTTCAACTAAGCTCTTGTCACGATATCATGACACTTTTGTCTTTGTCAGCATCAAATTTTCTTTTGTTGTGATATCACGACACTTCTCCCTTCGTCGACCTCATTTTTGCTTTTATCATGAAATCACGACACTTCTACCTCTGCAGACTTCATCTTCACTTCTATCGTGATATCGCGACACTTTTATCTTCATAGCCTTCCTCTCTGCTTTTATCGTGAAATCGTGACACTTCTCCTATAGAAGACCTGCTTTCAGTTTCTGTCGTGAAATCATGACACTTTTGCTTATGTCTGCTTTCTTTTTTGCCTGTCACAAAATCGTGACACTTTTTGCATCCATATGCATTCTTTGCAACCCGTCATGAAATCATGATGCTTTCAGATTTTGTACACTTTCCTTGTAACCCGTCACGAAATCGCGACGCTATCAAATTTTTGTACGTTTTCTTTGCAACTTGTCACGAAATCGTGATTCTTTCAACTTTTGTACATTTTCTTTGCTCTTTGAGTCACGAAATTGCGACATGTCACGATATCATGACACTTTTCTAACTTGCTTTCTCTCTCCTACTTAAGTCACGAAAATGCGACATGTCGCGATATCGTGACACTTTTCCTCCTTAGCTCTTTTTTGTTCTTCGGGTCACAAAAACCCGACATGTCGTGATATCGTGACACTTTTTCACTGTAAGCTCTTTCTCTTGAACCTATTGTGAAATCGTGACACTTTTTTGTTCGTACAATCCCTCTTGCAAATTGTCATGAAATCATGACACTTTTCTTTGTGAGCTCTTTCTCTTGAACCTATCAGCTTGGGGTTTGCAAAAGACCTTTGAAACTATTATGCCATAACCTTCATCAAAATAAATTATTTGACATCAAATCAAATTCCTTCAAAAGCTTCTTGACATCAATGACAACTTATATACTTGAGCAAAGGCAATGTACCCAAAGTACCCAAAATTTCCAACATGCAGTACACCCAAAAACTTTGAAAAATAGTTATTAGATTTTGAGCCAATCCATGCTTCTTTTGGAGTCAAGTGGCCAAGATCTTTATGAGGTGAGCAATTTTGAATATAGTTTGCACAGTTAATTGCCTCAACCCAGAAAATTGTTGGAAGATCTCTTGAGTGGAGCATATATTTTACCATTTCTTTCAAGATTCAGTTTTTTCTTTTTGCAATGCCATTTTTCTTAGGATTATGGGAGATAGAATGTTGATGAATTATTCCATGAGTTAAGATAAATATGGAGAACTCATTACTGAAGTATTCCCCCCCATTATCTGTATGAATTTGCCTAATTTTGAAAGTGGCTTGATTTTCAACTAAGACCTTGAATATTTTGAAGTGGGATAGAAAATCACTTTTATATTTTAGAAAGTAGACCCAAGTTCTTCTTGAAAAATCATAAATGAAGGTTAAGACATTTTTTTCTCCTTTGAAAGGGCTCTGGGAAGACCATCAAGTCACTATGGATTAACTCTAGAGGGGATGAGGCTCTTTGAGAACTACTTGGATGAAAAGGATATTTATGTTCCTTTCCAAGAGCACATCCAAGACATACTCCATAAATAGATGAGACTTTTGGCAACCCTATTGTAATTTAGTGAGTATTCAAATCCTTTATATAGCTATAACTGAGATGTCCAAATATTTCATGCCAAATTTTACTTTCAATATCTCCATGTACAACAAAATAGGAGGACCCATCTATATTTTTGAATCCTTGAAGTGAAATAGGTGAGTGTTATGATCAATATCTCGTTATGCTATGATAGAGTGTGGTTCTTGAAATTCTCTTATCTCAACTCCTATTGGTGAAAATAGAACTATTTTTTCCTTTGCAGAAGTACAAATTTGATAGATGGAGAGGATATTTGTAGCTACATTTAGGACATAGAGAACATTATTTATATAGCCACCATAAATGGATATGTCATATTTTCCTTTGACTGGGATAAAGGATGAGTCACCAACTTCTATTCTACAAGTTTAGCTTGAGGAGATTGAAGTCAATGACTCATGTGAGGAAGTCATATGATGAGTTGCCCCTAAATCTAGAACCTAATATTTTGATGAAGTTTTTATAGCTTTGACTTGAACATTTAAGGATTTTCCTATCTGCTTCTTAATATCTATTTTGTGATCCTTCATTCCTGCCTCTAGTTGTTGTAGTCTTTTCCAAAATTTGTTCATAGAATGACCATCCTTTTTGCAATGTGTACAAGTTATAGGGCCTCTTTCCTTCTTGAATTTTTCTTTGGTGTAGGTGGATGCTACCAATGCTTTTGATGAGGAGGGAGAGATCTCATGTTTTGCAAGTTTTGTTTCCTCTCTAGTTAGCCTATCACAAAACTCCTCTAAAGAGGGCATTTTAAAAATTTTACCAAGTGCATATTTTATAGACAAAAAAGTGGTTGCAAAATTTTTAAATACTCCATTTAACTTAGAAAGAATAAGATAAATGCATTCTTCTTTAGTTTTATTTTTCCACTACCTTTTACTTGTGTGAGGAATTCTTTAAATTTGGTGAGAAAGTCAACAATATTACTAAAGTCTTCAGGAGATAATGTTGTTAACTCTACCTCTAGCTGCATTGAACTTATTTGATCCACTTTGCCAAACAAGTTATTTAGTTTCTGCCAACTTTTACATTCTGAAATGTGAAACCATAAGATTTCATTTATATTTGTGCTTATAATACCCATTTTTTCGTACATCTTCTCTTTATGAACAAATATTTCATATTCCTTTTCAAATTTAGGTTGCTTCTCTTCTAGCAAGTGTGTGAGCCCTTTTTGTGAAATGAGATTTAATATTTTTGGTTTCCATGTGTGATATTTATGAGGTTTCGATGGGTCAATTGTATCCATTTTGTCAAAATAAACTGTAGTGAACCAATATTCCCCCCTTAACTACAAGAACTTCTAGAGAAGACAATGATGCAGCCTCCCTTCAATGAGAATAGTTTGGTGCAAGAAATCAGCACCAGCAAAAAAAAACTTTTTGAATTAAAGAAGAAGAAGCCAGACCGTTATATCGATCTCTTCAATTTACCCACCCTTACGTGATGGAAACTATAAGTAAATGAGGAGAGTGATATGTGGAAAATAGGTTGAAAGAATAATAATATGCCAGACCTTTATACCAAAAATTTGTAATGATCCACCCTTACATGGGGGAGACTATAGGTATATGAGAATATTGATACATGGAACATTGGCGATTATAAAATGAGATGCTCTTTAGATATTCTTGATATTTTTTTTTGTTTAGAAATGAGAATCTTGGTTATTTTCTTGCTTGTATAGAAATTTCTTATGAATGTAACATAGAGTGTAGCAGCAAAGAATGTATCAGGTGGAGTTGAAATTTTTATTAAGACCAAAGTATGCAATAGTTAAACCCCCTTTTGAATCAAGGCAGCACATAGGTGCAATATATAGGTGTAATATATTTGGTGCTCTATGAGATTCTTTATTATGTGTGCTTGCTTGTATATGAAAGTGCTTATCAATGAAATATAGAGTGCACCAACAAAGTAAAGTAGTAGGTGGAGCTGAAATAAATCACTAGGACCAAAATTTTTAGTAGCAAGACCCCCCCTTTGAACCAAGTCAGCACACAAGTGCAAGAAACAACACCTGAAATTCCCCCCACGCCCAAAAAAAAATTGTATTTATGATTTTACAATTGGACTCTTCACTCTTTGATAGCCTCTCTAGAATAGGCTGAAGAGAATAGTGAGAGGAGTCAATATTTTGAAGAATATTACAGTGCTTTTCAAAAAAAACTTCCACCTTGAAAATAAGGTGTAAAAATACTAAGAGCCTACGAATTTGAACAATTTATTTTGCAAAAAAAACAAATCTTGGTGGGTGCTAGGCTATAAAAAAGAAAATTACTTTACTGATTTTTTTAGAGTATAATTAAATTACTCTGGAAAAGAAAAGTAAAATAAATTAAAATATTTTGAAATAACCATGCTTGATAAAGTGCACAATATCTATTTTTTATACAACGCAGAGTGCATATTGGAAAAACCCGAGACACAGAGTGCGTTGGATATGCCAAAACCTAACAAACATGCCAATGCAAAGCTTCAAATATTACCATAAAAAAATTATGTATTAAGGCAAATAAATTGCATAGATTTTTAATATTCAAAAGAAAAAAAACCTTATATTATTGCGCTATACGAAGACTTTGTGCACAAGGAGCTTGATGAAGTGAAGTCGCAATGGAGCTTGATGAAGTAAATTCATAATGATTTCAATGAAGTGCCAAGGAGAGACTATCTTCAGATGGTGGTAGCAGAAGAGGGATTTCATTCAATGCAAAGGAGAGACATCATCATTGGGAGCAGGTGATATTTACTTCAACGCCAAGGAGAGACGTTGCAGATTTCTGACAGGGGCAGCAACATATGTCACCCAAAACACACTATTTGAAGCAGTAGCGCACATCACCCAAGGTACACATAAACCTACAGGAGAAAAATATTGACTGATGAAAATGTATGTTTGAGAGGGATATAAGTAATCCACGAGAGAAGCAACTTGGAAAAACAAGAAGACTTCAAAACAAGGAACTTCCAGTTCTTTCAAATCATAGTGACATTGAAAGTGCGCCTATCTGGGAGATGATTTTCTCAGGGTGCCAATGAAATTAACATGGCAGGTTATGGGAATATGGTAGAGGCAAGGGACCATTGAAAAAATAAAATGTAGTTTGGGATTTCAACTTGTGGTATAATATTTAGTTAAAAATCTTGCCATGACTACCACAAATTTGGCACATGAGGGATAGCATGTGGTGGGCAAATCATACATAAGAGGATTCAACTCTACAATGTTCCTTAACCAAAAAAAATTGTGGCAGTTTCCTGAACAAGCTATGAGAGCTACAAACACCCAATCAACACTGATAAGCAAGGGCAAAAAAAACAACTCTCACATCTGTTTCATATGAAAATAAAATCTGACTATATTCTCAAAAGATAGCAGAATATGCTTTATATAAAGAAATAGTGGGACATCTAATTTAAAAGGAAATTGTCAAAAAATTAGATAGAATGAACCAGTTAAAGAAAAGCTTCAAGAGGTAAGAATCTAGAATGCAAGCATCTACCAAGGCTCTGGTACCATGTAAGAATATTGAGGAGCAATATTATAACCCAAGTCAAGATAGAAATGCAAAGCATCACAAGACACTTTGAAAGAAGCTATAAAATCGATTGATTATTCCATGGGATCAACTTTGTATAAATAGAAAAGTTGATCAATGTGAGTCGTTGGATTACAACAACTCAACAAATCTGAACTTAGTCTAAACTGAGAGTTGACCTGACTCATGGAAGAGGGGTAACTCAAGTAAGACTATCCTAGTAGAACTTAAGAGAATAAATATTTATTCTAATAGAATGGTATTTTGGTGATAACAGCCCTCCAAAGATTGCCAAAATCATAGCCTGAATCATCATCACATTGCTTAAGATTATATAAGTCAGAAAATATAATTTTCTTATGAACATTGAGTGAGAATATTTCTAGGAATTGGTTTACCAATTGTTCAAATGTATAAATACTATGATGAGGTATATTATTATACCACTCAATGACATCTCCCCTTAATGTCTAAGGAAAGGTTTTGAGCATTAGAGCGTCTTGAGTTTGAATTTTGTAGGAGGAGTGAATAAATGTTCTTACATGCACTCTAGTGTCTTTAGTCCCTTTATATTTATCAAATTTTGGCATTGTAAAATCTTTTAGATATGGTAATGATGGTACCAAAAAGTGAATGGGTTGATTGATTAGTTATATTAAAGTAGGATTCTAGTTTATCATACCAGGAGTGTGTTGTATCAAACTATCAATCTACTATTGTATTACCTAGATTCTAGGATCTTCCCTAGGTATGTGGAAGCCCTGAATTACCTGGAGACTATGTGGAGGTGAAGTGGTGAAATGCTAGGGTGTGATAAGAATTTGATGGCTTAATGGATTAGATTACATTTTAAGATGTTGGGCTTAATGAGGGAATGATTATGGGTGATGAAATTGAGATGAGGTTTGGGAACTGTGAATGTGCTAACCTTTGGGAATGGAATGGGTGTGGACTAATGGAGGTGTGGGGATTGAAATCGTAGAAGCTTGTGATATCTATGATGTATTTGAGGTAAATAAGGTAGGTTGGGTTGAAATAGATTGGATTTTAAGATCTGCCACCTATATTTGTTGTTGGTGATAAGAATAAGCATCTTCTTGATCCATGAGCAATTTATTGAGGTATTTTCATGCTTACTATATGGTAATTTTTGAGGTATATGGTGTAGGTGTGGTGGAAATGGATGAAGTAGGTGGAGGATAAGTTGCAATAGAGATTGAAACTGAATGAGAGATACTAGATAGAGTGGAGATTGGCATTTGTGAAGCATCATTGACATGTGCTTCATACAATGGATTGCCATAGGTGGTGGTATAGGATGATGGGATGGAAATATTTTGGCCACATTAGTGTTGTGGAATAGACAAGTGATGGGAAGGTGCATATGATGCTTCATAAAGATGGTTGGTATACACCTAGTATAAGCTAGAACGATGCGAGTGCGTAATTTCCTACTGATAATAAGGATTATGCCTATGTGGGCTATTTATTTTCTCTAGAATAGGGTTAATGAATATTAGATAAGTTCCAACTTTACCCATATCTATGTAGGTTATTTTAGGGTTGGTAGGATATGATGGCTCAGTTTATGGAATGGTGGTATTTATGGCTCTATGCAACACATTAGTAGTTAAGGTATACACAATATGTGAGGGTCCTACAGCTAAACTATAATAACTTGTATGTATCACACTTACAATATTAACCATAGAAGTGGCTAGGAAATATGTGGAACACTCCATGAATGAAGTGGTTTGGCTAACAGAGGCTTGACTAAAAATATTTACTTGGCTTCGAGGTGAAACCATAAGCTAGTGAGTCGATTAGGGATGATGAATGTGTGGAATGTGCATAAAAGATATAATGGAAATCACACATAGTCAAACAAGTAACTCAATCCTATGTTTTGCAACAATTTTTTTATGTTTTTTCTTTTTTGTGTGTGGTTTTATGTGTTGTAATGTGCAAACCTAATCTAATATGCAAGATGGACTCTACGGTTGGATGGCAAATGAGAACCTTTCTGGTGATGAAATATAGAAATATTGCTCACGGGTGACTATGGTTTCTATGGGATGATATGATGGATGGAGATGAGGCCCACCGTCACCAATCTCGAATAATGGTTGGTGATGAAATCCAACTCACTGTTGTTAAATGTATGACGTGCAGATTGTGTGATTCATTTTTATAAAATTCATGTTGTCTATTGTGTTCACTTAATGATAAAGATATCCTATTTCACTTGTTTAAATTAGAATCCAAAATATTAACACCAATTTCCTCGAAACAACTTAGGTTACACAACTTAAAATCCACCCTGAATCATCAAGTGATTCCAAAAGTGGAGGATTCACCTAGTTCTTCCATCTTGAATAATCAAGTGATTCCAACAGTGGAGGGTTCACCTAGTTCTTCCACTCTAAATCATCAAGTGGTTCCAAAAATGGGAGTATACTTAGTTATTATAAACTTGTTCCAAATTAGAAAAGCAAAAATGGAACCCTTAACTCTAATATGTAGCTATTTTTGCTTTTGTCTTTTCAATTGTAAACAACATACAAAATAGTATTTTTTCACCGTAAAACAACAAAAATATGAATTAAATGTGATGATGCAACTACAACGAATGTATAAATGCAACTATACCATATATGTGAACTATATAAAAAATTCAAATGCCTAAAATGAAAATATAAAATGCAACTTCTTTAAAACAAAAAATGACTATTATCCTTATTAATTTTACTGTTAAAAAGCAAAAAAATGAAAATCAATGACCAAAGTATTTCTTCCCCACCCTTATAAATTATGACCATAGTATTGTGAACACTATGAGGCATCTCCTAGACTCTATAGGGTATCCCTCAAATATTGTAGGGCATCCGTGCAACCATTGATCAAACTCTACAACTCCCAAAAACCCTAGTTTTCATGATTTTTGCATGATCAAACTTCTAGAAACCTGCAAAATAGAAACATAAATGTAAATAAGTGATAAGGTAAATTAAAATAAGGAAACCTTTGGCGGTCCCATTGTGATCACCATTTTGTAAAGTGAAAAATGACAACACCAAAGAAATAGATAACATAATCAACACAAAATCTTATTTGATAAATGAAGATAATAATATTGATAATATTATGGGGGGAGCCTTGATCTCCAATGTTACAATATGATTTTGTATTGATATGATAATTACAAATCTAGGTATTAAAAAACCTTATTCACAAGTGAACATATGGTATCTTATACATCATATTCTACTCCAAAAAAATGTGCAGGTGGGATTGTGTATCCCTACGATACTACCCTAGCTACAACAACTTTCAAAGATGTTGTTCCTACACCTACAAACATAAAGCAACATAAAAGGTTTAATATCATCTACAAGTGCTCCACTATGTGAGGCCCTTTGAATGATAAAACTTGTAAACCCTAAATTTTGCAATGTTGAACTATAAACAAAGAGTGCAGAAACATAAATAAATGCAACAAATATCTTACCTTGTCAATGTTGATATATGCTCTTATTTCTATATTCGAAGGTCACGTGAAAGCCCAAAAGTATTTGAGGGCTTGCATAATTTAAATCTATTGCAAAAAAATCCTAGAGGTATTTAGTGATCGCTAGGAACATCTAGTAGCATTTCAAAAATGCTCAACAATGTTCTACAAACTCTGGGCAATGTATGAGGGTGGATGGGAGTGAAGCAGAACCATATCTAGTTCACAAGGGTTTTACAATGGTAAAAATGGAAGGGGCGATGGTGGAAATAAGGGAATAAAATGATAGCGAAATATTTCTTAAATTCATGATCTCTAAATATTTGTCATGGACCTTGATTCATCAAAATGAATCATCTTTTATAATATACCCTTGAACATGTTAGGATTTCGATGACACCAATGGGAGACCAAGATTAAACATGAGGAAGGTCAGAGATTAAACTTGAGCAAGTGACATGGATTGATATGTATGGATGGCTGAGATTAAGCCATGTTGGATACACACACACACACACACACACACACACACACACACATATATATATATATATATATATATATATATATATATATATATATATAATGAATGGCTATGATTGGAGGATACAAATGGATGACAAGTGGCTATATTTTGGTGTCTACAAATTGAAAGCCTAAAAAACAATCCAATTTTTCATTAGTTTTATGTTCCTTATCAAGGATAGATCTATTGTGATAAAGAAGAAAAAATAAATGGAAAAAGGATGGTGGAACCATTTTTTAAAACTTGAATTTGAATTTTTCCTTTTTATAGATTCCCTCTTAGTCAATCATACACATGGTTGCTTACTAGAAGGATATAAAGAAAAAAATGGTTTTCCAATGATTTTTATAGTTTACCTAACTTATGAAGCTTTGGAGGATATTTCATCCAATTTATTGGATTAAAGAACAAAATATCTTAGATAACTTCTTGCATGACCAAGCAATATTACTCCATACCTATTTCTAGGAATGAACAAAATCAATCCATCCACTTAATTCTTACATTAAAAAAAAAAGGATGGAAGAGAGAAAAATATAGTGGGAACCAATAGGCACCATAAATAATCACTCTGTTATACATAGATAATAATCACAACACTTTGATGTAATGGATGGAGTGGTTGGGGGTATTTATAGCAACACCTTTAATCTAAGTCAACATAAAAAGAGGTCTATAAGGTTAATTGCAGGTTATAATATGGGGTTAACCATTAAAAAGGTAAACCATGACCATTAGGTACTATGTAAAATAATATTAGAATAAATTAAAAACATTGTACAATGATTGCCCTTTGGCCTATACAAGATTGTATTATACAATGTTGGCCTTGGCCATAAATTAGATTACACTTTCAGCATCCCCTCATAATATAAATGGAGTGGATAAGGATGTAAGATATTATTGATAATATATTCCTTCCTATAAAGGATGATCTAGTGGATCTCTACAATTGAGGTGGACTTATCAAAATCCCCCTCATCATCTAAAATTTGTTGCTACAAAAGTACACCTACACAATAATCTCCTTAAAATATACCTAGTCACCATTATGACTATCAAATAATCCTACACATATCTAAATAACACTTCCATAAAGACTTTAAATAAATAAGATAAGTCAATATTATCACCTCTAAATAAAAACTACTTCAACATTCTACAATTGCATAAGGTAGGACTTGAAGGCATAACTTTTCATTTTTAACATACATCATTTTTTAAGGAAAATTCAACTTGCCCTTAATCAGCCTAATTTCCATCATAAACAAAAAAAAAAAAAAAACTTTGTCTAAACTTTCTTAAGAAAAAGCCTATTACAAAATTCCAAGAGTAACTTAAAAACAAATAAATAATTAAGAGAACATGAATGGTTATAGCTTCAAGAATAAGTGCAATCAATAGACCAAAGGAGGAAGAGAGATTGAATAAAGCATATCCTAAATCCTTTTATGTATACCTCTAAAAGAATAAAATATGCTACTACTATCACAAATACTACTACATATCCCAAAAAAAGTAGAGTAAATATTCTAATTGCATAGAATATGGTAGACCTTCCCTTTCAAAATAGGGTTAAAGGGCTTATGAACTATTCTACACAATTTGGCCCCTAACACTATAACAAATATATTAATTGATGTTACCAATGCATAGAGCTTAAGAAATCATATGATTTGAAAAATGGGATTAAAAAACTTTCATATTCAAAATTTATGGTGTTTGAAATATTTTTCAAATAGCCCCCAAAAAATGAAAAATTGAAGTCTCAAACCTTAGGTAAGTAATATCTAATTGTAAAACACCAACTATCACTTGCTCAATTATTGGTATCTTCTCTAGATTCCACACCACTTGTATGGAATTATATTGCTATATTTGTGATACTTATCTGCTATTTGGTTGAGATTGTATAAATAGGTAGAAAATATATTTTGTGTTCCATTTAAATGTTATGTCAGCTTCCACTTTAGTAAAACAACAAGTAAGAAATGACAATAACATAAAATTATAGATAGGATTTGAACATCATACCTATAGGTGGTAGATGGTCTAAGCAAGGTTATCTATCCAAATTTCTATGTCTTTATGCTAGGAATAAATCACTATAGTCACCCCTTAGGGTGAAAATAACTTTGATTTTGATGGGCTATGTACTCTCAATGTGCAAAAATAGGATTTTTAACATTGTCCCTTTCCACAATTAGTCTTTTCCAATACCTATCTACCAATATGCGAACAACCTTGGATGAGGAGATTGTACATATATGTCCTTTAATATGTTCCTCAGTAATATAGGATGCAACAAAATCCCTCCACATAGGAAGTTTCAAACCTTATACCTTGATTTTAAGAGTTATTTACAATTCCCTTATAGCATTTATTTAATTACTTTGGATGAAACTATTATATTAATTCCTCATTGAGGATATTCTCTAGTGAAATAAAATGTAGTAAATACTCTATGATTAGGTGAAAATTAGGAAGTGGGGATTGAACCCCCATCTTATCTAAGAAACAAACCATGTATACTTTCACTATCCATCTTAGAAAGCAGTATAATTGATTGGAAGTGATCTCCCATGCATATAACATCTAGTTTTACCCTAAGAATGGCATGTGCAAACATGCATGACATGTCAAAAATGACAAGACTAAATCTTAATCTATGCCTTGCATGTAGAAGACTTAGCAACACTAATGGTTTTGGCATCACTCAAGTGATGTCAAGTTCCCTTAAAAACAATATAATTGAAAGCCTCCAAAATTATATAATTTTGCATTAGTTTTGCAATCTTTATAAAGGAAATATCTACTATGAGGAAAATATAAATGGAGGAAAAAATGTTGGTGGTACCATTTTCAAAAAAATAAATTTGAATTTCACTTCCACATATATTTTTTTTATCAAAGAAATCATACATGTGGTTACCGAAAGGAGACAAATAAAAATAATGTTCCATAAATTATTCTTATGTTGTATTTGACTTGTAAAAATTTTGAAGATAATTTGTTAAAGCAATCAGAAGAAGAATCAAAGGCTCTGAGCTAACTTCTTGCTTTACGAAGCAATGTAACTACATACTCACTCTAATAACATGTTGGAACTCACACCTACTTCTAGGAGAGAATAGAAGCAATCCATTCACTCAAATATTATATAAAAAACATCAAAATAATGTAAAGAGAAAGATATAGTTGTAACCCATAGGTACCATAAATAATTACTATATTATCCATATATAAGAATGACAACACTTTGATACAATGGTTGGAGTGGTTGAGGGTATTAACAGCAATACCTAATTTCCAAAATACGTAAATGGGTTTAACCTAACACAACATAAGAGGAATTTAAGGTTAATTACAATTTATAAGATGTATTTAACCATTAAAAAAGATAACTTCAACCTATAGGGCTTGCATAGTAAAATATAAAAAAAAAGAAAACAGTATACAATTATTGCCCCTATGCCTATACAAGATTACATCATACAATGTAGACCTTAGAACAAGTTAGATTACACTTTGAATACATTATACATCTTGTATACTTGGGTTTATTATAATATTGTAATAATAAAATTTAAAATTATGTAATTAAACTTGATCTAATTCACTTGTAATTTGGCTATTTCTACCACATAAGACCAAACATTTATTCACCAATTGGAAATTTTTATTCTTTTTTTAGTGATATTTTTTGGTATATAAAGCCACATTTCATATAGTGTTGTGACTATATGAGATTTGTCTTCTCTTTGATATGTTGATAAATTTAATATGGTATCAAAGTAGGTATGAATATTTGTTACTTAACCTTAAAATTTGGTGAAATTTTTCTACAATAATTCTAGAAGCAAAATGAGATTTTTATAAGTAATTTGTAGAATATTTGTGTCTCTAATAGCTTTTTAGGGTTTCACCAAAAAATAAAAAACCCTATTTGGAGTTTGGATTGTGAGGATTTTTCTATATCACAACAATTGGATGGCTCCAAAACAATATTCATCAATAGGTACATTATATATTTCACTTTTAGAATTCAATTATTCTGGTTAATTAATTACACATGGTAGATTATTTTAGTGCTTCTCCAGATAATGGATATGTAGTTTTCTTGAAAGATAGTGGATTTTGTTTTTGAGTTTGTTTGTAAATTTTTATTTTATTTTAAGGAGTTATTTAAATATTTTATTTGCTACTTCAATTTTTTGGCACCAATATAGCACAAATGAGAGAGCACTCTACATGATTTTGTAAACATTAAAAAAATATTCAAAGATTTTTAGTCACCACTAGTTACCAAAATGTCTTGGGTAGACATTAGTACATTGAAAATATCTCTAATCCACTTGATAATGGTGTCAAAATGGTGCAAAAATTTTACTATTAATTCAAAAATAGAGGATGTCTAGATGGGTTATGTTCCACAAAAAAGGATTGTAGAATGTAAACTATGACAAATGTAGATGAAAAATTAATATTTTTGGACTCTTTTATAAACATTTATAAGGGGTTCTAAATTAGCACTTTTGTTTTATTATTTCTTCATCAAGTACCTTCTTTTACCTCTAATTTTTGAACTTTAAAATTTCAAATACAAAGAATTTATTTTTTGGTAGTTAGTAGAGGCATGTGATATGGGCTTGGCACTTTTGGTACATATTTGATAAAAAAAATTAAGGGGAGCTCAACCCCCATTATAAATTGTATCTAAATGATAGGTTGTTGGTTTAATAAACCATTGTTTTTCTAATGTCATGATGCCAAATCGTAATGTGTTCTATGGTAAGTAGAGATTTTTAATGATGGGGATGCATTTATTGACAATTATTGAGGGTCATATGAGGGCATGTGGATGCACAAGCTCCCCACTCTACTAGAACATCATATTTAAAATAAAGTGAGTTCCCTTGTATGCCCAATGATATCATGGATGTAGTGGTTTATAGGACCAAATTAAGAATGTTGAAGCATGGTAGGCATGGCTTTAGATCCCACATGAAACCTTTTATAAAGGATGTGCATCATTTGTTATTGTCAAGTATTATGTGGATACAATGTAGTGTGTTTATGGCATGATTTTTATAAAATCATGTATAGAAGGTGCTAATAAGGCCTAATTACCCCCTTCCTCCTATAGTGGAAATTCTTATATACATATTGAAAATAATTGATTTCATGTTTCCCATGGTCTTGTGGATAGAGGATGACACATAAAGCCTTGGTACCCCAAGGGCCTAGGTTTGAAATGCCTATCCCTACTAAATATTTTGTGGACAATGTGGAAAGTTTATTGGTCAACATGGAGCCTAGTTAGAGGTATCAAACCTAATATTTTACCTAAAATAAGGAAAAAATAATCATCAAAAGTTACATTGACATGATTATTTATCATTTTTCTATTCACTTGTATCATTAGTAATAGATTAAATGAATATGTGACACTTATTCATTTGTATAATCAATTACATGTGGTAGTAGTTATAGGCGAGAAAATCCACCTCCCAGAAGAAGAAGTGATAAATGGATTTGCCCAATTTTGATAGTTTTGACAAGTTTTGTAAATCGTATAGGTAGGAGTAAACCATACATCCAGAAGGGAAAACCATACAAGGTGAAGGTAAATCATACAAGGTACAATGAAATGAAATGAAATGCATAGGAAATGTAATTTGAAGTTGTAATTGCGCATGTATTTGATTATTAAGGTATTAGACTTAGTAAAAGTCTTAATTAATGCATTCCATTATGCATGGGCAGTTGTAAATAACTAATTGCCTCAGGAACCACTTTGGAATGGCTTGGGAAATGTTATATAAGGCCCCATTTTCAATTTTGATAGTCTGGTTACATTCTGGTTATAATCTAGTGTTATTCTGGTTATTGGGAAATGCTATGAGTCTTGGCTATGAATTGTTATTGCATATCTCTATTGTTGAGTGAAATTGTTGAATAATAATAAATATTGGCATAGTTTATGGTTTCTCTCATGTATTGTATGATCCTAGAATGGTAGAATAGCATTTGATAGTTTACTTCTATTGCATGTACTTCTTTGTTGTTGTTATGGCTATTTTATGCATTGTTATGGAGGAATTGGATTGAACCAGCATTGGTGTAGCTTTGTGGAATGATATGTGATGATGGTAATATCAAGGAAGATGTATTGAACCCTATTGTATGATTTTTGGGTGTCACCATTGGATATAGAACTCTCTCAAGCCCCATTGATATGTTTTGCATGTTATTGGAAAAGGATTAATTACTATATTAAACCCTTACAAAACTTATCTAAGAGAGATTGGTCTAGTAGAGTATCCAATTTAGCACTTGGTTGTACCTTCATTTCATACATATCATACACCATAGTTCGTACAAATCGTACATAAGATAATTACCCGATTTGGTAGTTTATGCGATTGAAGGGAATTTACCCGATTTGGCAGTTTTGGGAAATCGACTTGTTTAGTTACAAAATTATGTACGATAGCTTGAAAAACTAAATTTGAAGGATTGGTTGAGTGTGGAATCATACAAGCTCTATCACTGTATGATTTTGGATCATATAATGGTATGATTTGGTTTCCGTACAAGTTGTTCATTTGGCACAAATTAGTAGTTTTAGAGACTATACGATTGTACGATTTGGTAAACAATTTGGGATTAGTAAATTGACCATATTAAGCATTAGAAATCACCTCCCCACTAGGAATACTACACCCCTATGCTACATTTGGCATCGTTGCCTTATCGAATCTAGCATTTTTGTTAAAATGGGTCAAATTGACAAAGTAAGAATACTACAAATTTGGAGGTGAATGATAGACACCAGTGTACAAAGGTATAGGAGATGGGAAGTATGAGAGAAAATTATAGTAAGAAGGAGCATGAGGATTTCTCAAAGATATAATGCAAGTAACTCAGACCATAGTACACATGAACCAAAAATAGAGCAAGTTTGGGCATCTGAAGAAGGAGATTTTGAGGCATTATTGATAGAGACAGAAGAGGAGGTACTAGAACCACCTAGCGTAGAGGCACGAGTTGATAGAGAGGTAGTGCATGAGGAAGGAGAGTGGATGGTGACACCTAAGAAAGTGATGGAAGGGTTGCAAGGGAGTGCAGAGGATGGGAGTCAGGCACTAGAGCAATAGGGCATGAGGTCTCAGGAGGAAGGACCAAGACCATCTCCCTCACATCAGTGAAGGAGGTCATGGAGTGAAGATGCACGTGAGTTTGGTCAATTATTGGTGGGATAGAATAAGATACCTCGGATAGAAACTTTTGATGATGATTGTAGTAAGACACCCCCAAGGAGGAATCAGATAGAGATTCCATGGGAGACCTCAAGTGATGAGGATGATTCTTCAAATATGGCTAATAAGGTAGCCAAGTAGAGATGTCCACCTTTTATAGGTGAGGGTAAGGAAGACCCCACAAGACATATTAGAACTTGTATAACCATTTGGAGGGCAAATGGTGTAGATCGACTAGATGATTGGGTAACTTTATTTCCTGCTACCTTGAGAGGATTGGTGATCGATTGGTATCTGAAAAGGGAAAATACTATAGATTTTTAGACTTGGACTCAAGTGAAGGAGAAATTCATTGAAGAATTTCACCCTTTGAAGGATGATGGAGATATTGTTACTGAGCTTTGCATGATGAAGCAAAAGTAGGATGAAGATGTAAAATCATACAACCGTAGACTAAAGCAGTTAGTAGATAAGATGCAGATGCCTCTGGTAGATGTATTGGTAAAGTGGTGGTTTGTAGATGGATTACTACCAAAATATAAGAAAAATATGAAGGTAGTACCATCAAAAATGTATGAAGAAGTTGTAAAGCATGCAAAGAATTTTGAAAGTGAATCAAAATAGATATATATAGGAATTTTATCTCACCCCAAGTCTAATGATTCAGATAGTGGAGAAGATGACACTATATAGAGGATAGTAGCATCATTTCATCAGGAGTTTGATAAGATCATGAAAGAACAAAGAAAAAAACTTGATAGGAATGACATTTGGTGCACATAATGCAATATTGAAGGGCATACAAATGTAAAGTATCCATGAAATGACTATTGTCACATCTGTAATGTGATGGGACATGAGGTAATGCTATGTCCATATAATGCAAGAGTACATCCATAGGTCTTGACAATCCAGGAGTAGGAAGAGAAATAGAAGACCCTAGGAGGTGGGCAATAGGTAATAAGTGGTGGTTATAGAAATAGTCGGTGAGGTGGAAGGTCAAACTAGGGCAATCGACAAGGAGGATAGAGTCATTTGTAGTATGACTCAAAAGGGAGGTCGATCATACAGTGTCACAATTTCCAAGAATGGGGGCATTTTATGAAAAATTATCCTTCACCTCAGAGGTAGGAAACACCACAAGCAAGCACTACACATATGTGTAGGTGGTGTGGTTCGAGGAACCACAAGGAAGCAAATTGCCCAAAGTAGGTGAGTTCAAGTAACCCATAGAATGTAAATTATTTAGATATTGAGGTTCCTCAAGTTAAGGAGGAAACCCAAGAAGTTTTAGCCATGACAAGGAATCAGGCTAAAAAGGATAAGTATCTAGAGCCAACAAAGGAAAAGTAGTATTGGCAAGTAGCAAAGAAAATACTACAAGATGAAGCACAAAAAGCTAAACAAGTGAAGTTAGCTGAAGAAAAGGAACTAAAAAATCCATCAGAAGAGAAGGTGATTGTGCAAAGTCTAGAAGCACAGGTTTTGGACACCATAGTAGAGATCAAAGTGGTAAACCTATTGGAAGCTATTCCATCATTACAAAAAGTGATGGTGGAAGAAATACAACCACATAAGGTGATGGAAGTGTAGAGCCAACCGATTCAGGAGAAGGAAAGAAAATATCAATTTATGGATCTAACTATATTGATGATTGATGTGGGAAAGAAACCTACATTAGTTCATATGGAGATCCTAGGGCATAAATTGACACAAGTTATTATGGATGGAGGATCCAACATCAATGTGCTACCTGAAAGAACCTAGCTAGAATTAGGTGCTCCATCTCTATGGGCATTGAGCTTTTGATTATATGGTGTTGACTAATATGGTATCGAGACAAAGGGAGTCTTGATAGCACAACAAGTGGTGATAGCTGACCAAGAGTTTGTCTTGGATTTCATTGTGATTACTATGCAGAAGCCTACATATGATGCTCTATTGGGGAGAGGATGGCTATGAGTAGCCAAAGTTAATCACAACTAGGGAAAGAATCAGATCACTTTCAAGAAGGGATAACATAAATATATGATTAATCTAGCTAATCAAAAAGTTAGTGAGGATGTAGCTATGATGGATGAATCAAAAAATTCCTTAGGAGATGAAGGGTATGAACTTGATGGAGAAGGAATGTTGTACCTGGATGAATGTAGTGAAGATGAAGCTAGATCTGATAGCGGACTTCTTCATTGGAAAATGGAGGAGTACAAAATTTTTTAGCCCAACTACCTCTGTATTGATTCAGAGGAGATCAAGGAAAAACAAGATGAACCAAAAGTCAGCTAGGAACCTAAGAAGGAGGTAGAAGAGAAATGGACATTCCCAAAAAGTTTTGTAGAGTATATAGTAGGAGATGTAAAGATTGATACAAGATCGACACACCCAAAGAATGTAGAGAAAGCAATGAGTGAGCTAAATAATATCAAATATGAAGGACCTCGGATAGTGGACATCAATCTAGGAATGGAGGAGGAACCTAGGATGATTCACTATGGTGATGATTGGAACCCTGTACTGAAAGTAGTAACTTTTAAGATATTCTTGGAATATAAGGATGTCTTTGCATGGACATATAAGGACTTGAAGGGAGTACCACCTGAGTTATGTGTCCACAAGATTACACTAATTCCTGGAGCACAACCCGTAAGGAGGAGACCATATAGAATGAACCCAAAGTATGTTGCATTAGTGAATGTAGAGATAGAGAAGATGTTGGAGGTAGGAATCATCTTCAGGGTGACAACCAGTGAATGGGTATCACCTATAGTGATCACCTTGAAGAAGGAAGTGGACAAAATCAGAATATGTGTGGACTTTAGGAGTCTAAATGTAGTAACTATTAAGGACCCCTTCCCTATTCCCTTCATAGATTCTATCCTGGAGGAAGTCACAGGACACGAGATCTATTCATTTTTGGATGGATTTTTGGGTTACAATCAGATAAGTATAGCCGAGGAGGATAAGTTGAAGACCACATTTATTATGGAGAATGGCATCTATGCATACAATCGAATGCCATTCGGGCTCTGTAATGCCCCAACTACATTTCAATGCATCATACTGTATATATTTGATCAATTGGCAATAGGGAACTTCAAAGCATTTTTGGATGATTGGTCCATTTATGGGAAGATCAAGGAGCATCTTCCTACCCTCAGTGAATGTATGAGTAGGTGTAGAAATGCACAGATATCATTAAATCCTAGGAAATGCTACCTGATGGTACCATATGGGAAATTTTTAGGACACATAGTGTGTAGTGAAGGATTAAAAATAGATCCTGATAAGATCCATGTGATATTACACATGGAAGAACCATATGATGTGAGTTCACTTAAAACCTTCTTGGGATCGATGGGATATTATCGAAGGTTTATCAGGAACTATGCACATGTATCCTATCCATTGGATTCCTTGATGAAGAAGAATGTTCCTTTCATATGGATAGAGGAGCACCAAGGAGCCTTTGAGGAGTTGAAGGCTAAGCTTGTGAGTAGCCCAATTTTGGTGTTCTCAAACTGGGATAAGGAATTCCATGTCCATATTGATGCTTCAAATTTTGCAATTGGATGTGCTTTGGCACAAGAAGGATAGTTCAGGCTAGATCAACCTATTTTCTTTGCTAGTCACCTATTGTCAAGGCTAGAGAGAAATTATAGTACAATAGAAAGAGAAGCTTTGGGAATGGTATATGCAGTCTAAAATTTTAGGCATTACCTATTGGTGAATCCCTTTGCTTTCTATGTAGATCACCAAGCTCTATTGTACTTGATAAATAAACTAGTGATACAAGGATGGGTCAGTAGGTGGCTCATCACCCTATAGGAGTTCGTATTTCGAGTAGTAGTGAGACTTGGTAAGAAGCATGTCATTGTAGACCAGTTGTCTCGGATATGATCAGGAGAGCCTATAGGAACAAGAGTTCTGGATGAATTCCTGATGCATAATTATTCACCATCAATGTTGTTCCATCATGGTACAAGTTGATTGGCTAGTACCTTTCCACAGGAGAGTTGCCACAGGAAATGATGACAACCAAGAAAAAGAAAGTGATCATGAAGTCAGCACCCTTCTAGTTGATAGCAGGATTGTTGTATAATATGGGAAGTGATGGTATCTTACGAAGATGTGTGATGGAAGAAGAATTCAAAGTAGTATTGAAAGAAGCTCATGAAGGCTTAGCAGGAGGGCACATGGGACTAGATGCGATAGCTAGGAAAATATTACTAGCTGGACTATGGTGGCCCACACTATATAATGATGCGAAAGAGTATGTGAAAGCATGCGATACTTGTCAAAGGGTAGGAAAGCTAGTAAAGAGGGACTTTATGCCATTGCATCCATCACAACCCTAAGAACTATTTGAAAGGTGGGGATTAGACTTCATCGGACCATTGAAGACATCTCATAGAAGGAAGTGTAGATACATCGTAGTAGCAATGGAATACTTGACAAAATGGGTTGAAGCAAGAGCATTACCTGATAACTCAACTAAAAGTATAATGAGATTCTTGTATGAGTAGGTAATCACAAGATTTGGTATTCTACTATAGATAATAAGTGATCGAGGAGGACACTTTGTCAATGAAATCATCAAAATGTTGATGATAGAGTTTAAGATTTTGCACTCATTGTCTAGTTCATATTATCCTAGAGCAAATGGGTAGGTGAAAGAAACAAACAAAGTCTTGGTATCTACTTTGTATAAAACCTATGGAATAGAGGGAGCATATTGGGAGGAAAGGCTACCATCTATTTTGTGGGTATATAGAACAACTTTTAAACCAACAATAGAGCATACACCTTTCTAGTTGATGTATGGATAGGAGGTAGTGGTGCTAGTTGAATTCTTGATACCAAGTTTGAGAGTCATGGTAGAGCATCACTTGGGTGATCAAGAAAGTTTGGAAGAGCGATTGACAACACTGATCAAGTTAGATGAAATAAGATTCATGGCACAATGGGTGATTGAGGTAGCTTAAAAAATAAGGAAGGCATGGCATGACAAACATTTGAGGAAGTTAGAACTTAGTCCGGGTGACTTGGTTCTAAAGTTTAATGGAAAGAGGGAAATCAAGCTTGGTAAGTTGAAGATTTTATGGCTTGGTCCCTATAAAGTGGTTGAAGTAATGAATAATGGAGTAGTCAAGTTATAGAACTTGAATGGGATGGAGGTACTCAACATTGTAAATGGCTCAAAGTTGAAGCCTTACAAGGTACAGTGCTTATTCATTTCTTTAGAAGAGATTGAATGAAGAAGATGAGCAGAAGCTCAATGGAGGACTCAAGATGAGCAAGGTCCATCATAGGAGGAGCCTGACATGGGACTCACACACTTATTTGTAGAAGGGGAGGAGACATGACCAACCATAGAACAACAAGAGTTGGCACCTCAAACCAGAGAAAGAAGAATATTGTGAGTGCATGTCAGATTTGTGGATGGGACCGAATGAGTAGAAGAGGAAGATGAAGAATGGATTCCTCCAAATGAAAGAGGACATCAGGAGATAGTACTATTACCCAAAAATAGGGGAAGGTAAGAAGAAGCACCCCAAGTGAATAGAAATATGATGTATCCTTGGGTGGAGCGTAGAGAACTACCCCAACAAGTTGAAGGATGAAGAAGGATACGGTTAATAGTATGATACGAGGATAGAGTGGACACCTTTGAAATGGAAGTTCTAGAAGAAGATAGGAATGAGACCATCGATGAAGAATTGGTTGGACTTACTCCATTAGCTCAGATAGGGTTTTTTTATAGAGAATTTTTTTTCAAAATCAACAACTACTAGAAAGAAGAATATCAAACGTTGTGAGGTCATAATGTAAGGTTGAGAGAACAAACCATCCAAGAATTGGATAGTACAATACGAAGGTTGGATGAACAAAGAACAGCTAGGCTACAAGAGCTAGAAGGAGAACCTAAGGATGATGAGGGGATAACTCCAAGAAGTGGTATAAGAAATGATGGAGCAAGCACAAGTTCACAAGTACCACCAAGTGATCCACCAATGATGAATGAAGATGCAGAGATGTTGTGGTGAGATATTGAGGAAGCAACCACATCACCTGAATCACAAGGTAATGCATGATTAGATTTGAGTGACTCTAGTAATGAAGGAATGCCTTGGCTAGTAAGGGAACCTAGCATAGAAAGTAGTGATGATGATGATTGCCTAAGGAACCCCTAGAATCCTTGAGATAATCATGATCCCCCAACATGTACAACAACACAATGACAACTAGGGAGATCTCATGAGCATCAAACCAACCTTGATCTACAAGCATATATAATAGCCCATCGATAGTTGAGAAGACAAAGGAGAGAAGTATGAATATTGGAGAGATTGATGAATTTACCAATAGATTGGGTGGAATAGAGAGAAGAGAATAAGAATGACTCAAGTTCTGAGATAGATTTTTTTGATGCATATAGAGAGGTCTTGGCAACTTCATCTCCACAAATATGCTTTGAGGAAATAATATGGAGATATCACTTAGCATATGCAGATCATAGAATCAGAGCACTATGATAATTATCACCAAGTACAAGAAGAAGTAGAAGTCCACTAGCCAACATTGAGTTGGTAGAGATAACTCCTGATAATCGAGCAATGGGAGGAAGGAATAGAGCCCCTAAGGCCCTACGCTTCAGAATGGGAGGAGGTATTCGACTATGAAGTGAGCAAGGACAAGGTGATGTTACAATTAGAGGAGGAAGAGGATGAGGAAGGTTTTGACCCCCTACTCCTAGATGGTCAGGAGATACACCCTTAGCTTGTTTGAACTGGATAAGGAATCTATGAGGTTTACCACGGATGAGAGGGATCTTACCTAACCCTACAAGGCAGTATCCATTGGGATGACCACCACTAATCCTAAGAGGACCTCAAAGAGTGGTAGGTGGTAGAGGATTACTCCAAGAAAGGGAGGAATCACCATTGGTGCAAAGAAGCCTGATGTCAAGAGGAATAGGATGGGGAAGACACTCACGTGGTAGAGGCCTTGTTGGTAGAGGAAGAGTACATTTTGTAGATGAAAGAAACTAGGGACAACAAAGGATCTGATCACCAAGTTTGGAGCTAAAATTGATCTGAGGAGATAGGTGAAGAAGTCACTCGAATGATAGTAGAGTAGTAAGGACACCACTACCAAGGGATCAATCACCTATGCGATAAGAGGAAGGGACACTAGGTGAAGATACTCCAACTTGCAATTGTACAATTCCAAATTGTACACATGGTATGGGAAGGCCAAGGAATTTGGTAACATCACAAGTGGAGATGAATCAACCTAGAGAGCAAGTGGTGCCAGGTGACACAACCACTCAGAATGTCATAGTCGAACCTCCAAGAGAAGAATCTGATGGGATCGTACAAGTGAATGTCACTGTGTGATTTCCATGATGGTAAGTGTAAATAGGTTAGGAAATGAAAAAAAAAAAGAAAAAAATAAAATAAAATGCCTTAATTGTGAAAATCCCTCGGGATGCAATTAAGAAGGAAGTGGGTTGAAAATCGGAAATGGTGACCTCTTCAAAGAGAGAAAAATAGAAAAATTCTCTAAGTGATAGATCGTACAAAGTCAAATTTAAGCTAAAAAAGCACAAGTAAGAGATCGTACAAGTAAAATTGGAAAAGTACATGTAAAATCATACAAGAAGGCATGTTGTACGATCTAGATCATACAATGTATGGTTTTAGGTGCAGTTGTATGATTTTCAACCATCACATTTAATGTTCGCATGTGTGGAATGATGAGTTGTCGAAAAAGCATGGGAAAAAGTTAAAAATTACATGAAAAGTGATGAGTTGTCAATCATCTAGGCAAGGAATATGAAAAGACATGCAAAATGGTGCAATTTCAAATTTGGAGCGGTTAGGGTTTGAAGATAGTTTAAATACAAGGCTCACCCTAGCAATTTTTAAAATCGTACAAAGAGGAATTCAAATTTTTTAGGAGGATGAAGGTGAAAAGTATGCAACTGAATGGAGGTAACTACATGGGCATTAAAACTCATCAGTAAGCTACAATAATTTATGACCCATTTTTAAACTTGCACTAGGGAGACTTTTCGCATTCAAAGAAATCAAACCAGAGAAGAAAAAGGAGAAAAAGCAAGGGTTTGACTCCATTGAAGGAATAATTTGAGTTCAGCTAGAAAGAAAGGAGGGTTTGTAGTAGAAGGCATCCAAATATGAACTAGGTTGTTGAAAAATGTACATTAGGGTTCGAAGAAGTGGTGGATTGGAGTCGAGTAGAGAAATTGTAGGGAAAAGGAAGTTACAAACCCTAATCTGATAAAAGTGGCCAAAAATGAAAGGGAGAAGATAGAGGAAAGGAAGGAGAAGATCGTACAACCATATTTAATAGCCAAATTTTTTTTTTGGGGATAAATTGTGCCAAGTGTGGAAAAATTGAGAAATTGCTCTCAAAAAGCATTGAAAAGATAGATCGAGGTATTTCGGCAATTGGGTCAGAGAGAAATCATAGAAGAAAAGTGAAAAATATGATTTTTAGGTGGATAAGGGTTTGAAAAGATGTATTGTATGATTTTGTGGTAGAGTGTATGGTCTCAGGAAAATATTGTGTGATTTTGGGTAGTTTTTGGGCTATTTTAAGCTATTTTGAGCAAATTGTATGGAATCATATAGAATTGTATGGATTCAATGAGGGGAAGTAGCTAGAGAGGGATATTGTATGGATTAGTATATCCCTGTATGATTTTAGGCTATAGTTGTATGATTTGTAGAATATTAAATAGTTTGAAGATTGAATAGTGATAGATTGAATAGTTGTACGATCTAGAGGGGTTGCTGATAAGGAAACTATATAGGAGTAAGTGGGAAAGCATATTGTATGATTTATAGTAGATTGTATGATTTTTGAAACACTTCTAATTGTAGAATTGGTGATGTTTGAGTAGCAAGATAATTAGAGGTATGGCAAGAAAATGATTTCAGTCGAAGAGTTCGGATATCGGTTAAGAAGAATTGCAGCCAATAGGGTGGAACGGTCACCAGGACCCCTACACGAGAGAGAGTCATATCCATGGTAGTACCAAGGGTGATAGTTTTAGTCCTATGATTGGTATGGTACTCATCCTTGGAGAAGAGGAGGATATAAGCCATGGAGAGGTTAGAGGTATTGGAGGGTTGATCGAAGGAGAACACCACCAAGATATCGAGAGGAGGAGATGGCACAAGAGAGGATCTCAAGGAGGGAATTGAGGAGTGAGGTACATGTTCTAGATCTAGATGAGGATCTGAGTAGTGGACCTGAGGAAGGTCAGGTGGAGATAATGAATATATCATTCATACAACATGGAGGAGAGACATGTAGGAGGTGGTGGAGTAATGAATAGAACAAGAACCACCCTTAGAGAAAATAGTTTGAGGAGGTTGGTGTAGCTGTAATAGCACAAGTGCCACCACACTAGAAGACCTTCTTCTACAATTATCTATTGTATATGGTTCAGGCGTATAATCCTACAACTAGAATTACCTATGTCAATGTGGGCAAGAGGTCGGTGAAAATAGAAGTTATGATAGAGGCATTCAGGAAGACATTTGGATTGCTAGCATATGGCATAGAGATAGTTAAGAAGTTGGTTGATCTGATTGAGACATATTGAATCATCACTTCACTTACCAATGTGAAGTCATCAACTGATGCAAAGATCTCGGGTGTAGGGACTCAAGGAATTAAATAGAGCTAGTTGAAAGGGAATGATTGGCCATGTGCTATGAATACTATGATGGCTCGACTATCAGGAGATACATGGGCTATAGAGATGCCAATATGGATGGCTCAGTATGTAGAAGGTATCACCAAAGGGATCAAGTATGATTGGGGTACCTATCTAGAAAGGAAGATGCATGAAGTACTAATAAAAATATCAAAGAATTTTGGAATGACTTTCCATGCCATTGGATTGTTGTTAAATGTTGTTATAGAAATGGGAATCCACTTTCCAGGTTTGATAGAACCTAGGAATGTTAGGGTAGGACAACCAACCATTTTGAGGTGGGCAAAGTTAGTACCAGTTTAGAAGGAGACTCTAGAGAAGTCTCGAACAAATAAGGAGTAGTAGGCCATTGAGGTATAGGAGGATACTTCTTCGGATGATGAGGATGTACACCCTAAAGAAAAAGGCCTAGGAAGTTGGAACCTAAACTAGAGCAACAAGCATTTCAGCAATGGTAGTAGGAGCAACCATTAGTTTAGGAAAGGGAGGAAATTATGGGGAGGCAATCCAACCCAATACAAATAAGGACAAGGAGACAATGGGAAAGAATGGTGAAGAATCTTACTCCAAAAAAATAAATCGAGATTGTATAGAAGGATCAATAAGAGGAAAAGAGATAGTCAGACTCAGAGAAGTTGGATCTGCATGAGTGGAATTGGGTAGAAGTAGAGAAGATGTTGGAATCCCCATAGATCTTCTAGCATAATAAATTTGAAATTTTAGACTCTTCAAAATTATTGGAGGATATAGAGGTGAGGTAGATAGCACAGGAAGTAGCAGCCACTACTCAAGAGGAAAAGGAGGAAATCAAAGTGAGAGTGGAAGCCTTAGAGGAAGAGTCTAGAGAAAAGAAGAAGCCTCATTTCAAATTTGTGATGGGGGGAAGTTCAAATAAATAATCCAAGTGATGCGCAAGAAGAGGTGAAAGCATCATAAGAACAAGAAGAACCTATTGTTGAAAAATTCATAGTGATGGAGACACAATAGAATTAGGAAGAAGAGTAGGTGATTGAAGAGCAACATGTGGGCTCCATTGAATAGAAAGAAGCCTAAGAATCGATAGAGCAACAACAATCTTAGTAGGAGATTGTGAATATAGAAGATGATGTGGAGGTGGAGAAGATAGTAGAATAGACTCCACCAAGAGAAAATATAAATATAGAGAGAGCACTACTAGAGCTTGGGGGAAGCTCTAGCCACCACATGGAAGAGGAGGAAGAACAAACTCCTATAGAAGAGGAACTATGAAGAATGCAAACAAGTTACCTTTTGAAGGTACCATAGTTCGACAAGATTGAAATTGAGGAGGAGGTGCAAGGAGTAGAAGATGATGTGGAACATTTCTTCTCTCAGATAGGCAATGCCATAGCTAGCACCAAATTATAGTTTTGTATTGGATGCATGGGAGAATTGAAGTTGTGGGAGGAACAAGTGTCTCTTGAGTTGGAGAAGATAATAGAATGGGTGAGCAATGAGGAGCGTACAAGGAGAATTGTAGATATTCATGTACAACACCCATGGAAGTTACCTAAGGAAGAGGTAACCATGATGTTGGGAAGAGATGACTTGCTAGAGGGAGTGAGAACCAATTATAGGTAGTATCTGAGGTTGTACCTAGATAGAGCCAATTACCTGACTTGTCCCATGAATACAATGGATTTGGAACACAAGAGGGTTACTATAGGATTGGCTATCACTCTGAGGAAGTTGAACTTCCTAACACATTGGATAGAGTGGTTGAGCATCGGATTGGAGTAGATCTATCAGCTCAAGGAAGCTTAGAAGGAGGAGATAGAAGCCACTCGAAAAGAAATGATTGAAATGGAGGAAGAATTGTAAAAGTGTAAGGCTATGATAGAGGAGAAAATAAAGAAATTGGAAGAAGAACTGCTAAGCACTAGGACTGATTTTGAGGCCAGACTTAGTTCACTTGAAGAAGAGAAGTGATAGGTCTCACAGATGGTAGAAGATAAGATTAAGGAGTTGGAGGCTCAACTCAGAGCAAAGGATGAATATATGAACATATAGTTGGCCAAAAAATATGAGCAAATGGTGGCACATGCCAAGAAGATAGAAGAGCTTACAAAGGACAACAAAAGATATAATGATATGGTCTTGGAGAAGCAAGTACAATTGAAGGCTAAAGAAGATATTGTTCATGCTTTGGAGGTTGATATTGACCACCACCTGAAGACCATTATAGATAAGAATGAGGAGCTTCAAGTGGTAACTCGAATAGAAGCACATTTGTAGGAGAAGTTGAAGAAGAGTGCCATTGATCATGAAAAGCAAATGAGGGAACTCTTGAAGACTACCGAAGAGAAAGCTAATTACCATGGGGTGAAAGTAGTGGAAATGGGGAACTATGCAGCCAGGTTGAAGAATGAATGTGCAATTCTTCAATCCCAAGTGGATGACTTGAAAGTTGTGGTCACAGATTATGAGGTATAACTAAAACAAAAGGATGAGTCGGTGAGGACACCAACCAAAGTAAAGGGGAGGGCAGATGTAGGCAACAAATCCACCTCCTAAAAGAAGAAGTGATAAATGGATTTGCCCAATTTTGATAGTTTTGACAAGTTTTGTAAATCATACAGGTAGGAGTAAACCGTACATCTAGGAGGGAAAACCATACAAGGTGAAGGTAAATCATACAAGGTGCAATGAAATGACATGAAATGCATGGGAAATGTAATTTGAAGTTGTAATTGCACATGTATTTGATTATTAAGGTATTAGACTTAGTAAAAGTCTTAATTAATGCATTCCATTATGCATGGGCAGTTGTAAATAACTAATTGCCTCAGGAACCACTTTGGAATGGCTTAGGAAATATTATATAAGGCCCCATTTTCAATTTTGATAGTCTGGTTAGATTTTGGTTATGATCTAGTGTTATTCTGGTTATTGGGGAATGCTATGAGTTTTGGCTATGAATTGTTATTGCATATCTCTATTGTTGAGTGACATTGTTGAATAATAATAAATCTTGGCATAGTTCATGGTTTCTCTTATGTATTGTATGATCTTGGAATGGTAGAATAGCATTTGATAGTTTACTTCTATTGCATGTACTTCCTTGTTGTTGTTATGGCTATTTTATGCATTGCTATGGAGGAATTGGATTGAACCAACATTGGTGTAGCTTTGTGGAATGATATGTGATTATGGTAATATCAAGGAAGATGTATTGAACCCTATTGTATGATTTTTGGGTATCACCATTGGATATACAACTCTCTCAAGCCCCGTTGATATGTTTTGCATGTTATTGGAAAAGGATTAATTACCATATTAAACCCTTACAAAACTTATCTAAGAGAGATTGGTCTAGTAGAGTATCCAATTTAGCACTTGTTTGTACCTTCTTTTCATATAAATCGTACACTAGAGTTCGTACAAATCGTATAAAAGATAATTACCCGATTTGGCAGTTTATGCGATTGAAGGGAATTTACCCGATTTGGCAGTTTTGGGAAATCGACTTGTTTAGTTACAAAACTATGTACGACAGCTTGAAAAACCAAATATGAAGGATTGGTTGAGTGTGGAATCATACAAGCTCCATCACTGTATGATTTTGGATCGTACAGTGGTGTCGATTTGGGTTCCGTACAAGTTGTTCACTTGTCGCATACTACTAGTTGTAGAGACCGTACGGTGGTACGATTTGGTCCACCAATTGGGAATAGTAAATTGACCATCCTAAGCATTAGAAATCACCTCCCCATCGGGAATACTACACCCCTATGCTATAGTAGTAGATTGGTTGATTCCCGACCTAGTAGCTTGCCTAGTCATTGCATAAGTGGTACCCATTGCTTTGTAGATTAGCAACACTTTCAAAATAGTAGATTCACTAATTCCTTTCCCAATGATATGCATGTTGAGTGGTATTTTCACCCAATTGTGAAAGTACACTTTTCCTTAGGATTTGGGCTCCAAATTCCCTCTTGCAAAGAAGTTAAACAAACAACTTCTCCAAGGTCTCCATCGTATTAGCATTTACATATGTGTATTAGTAATCTCAAATAAAGATATTCAAATTAAATGCTTGGAACACCTTAGTGATTGCAAGTAACTGTAAAAAAGGGGCAATGTTGATTTATTTTACTATGAAACTTTAGTGATTGTTCATTGAACCAAAATAAAGCAAATGTGAGTTGGTCTTCATATGACCACGATGTAGTGCTCAAGAAATGGAAATTTTTGAAAATGCCATAAAACATAACTCCTTCAATGAAATTGGAATTTTCATGAATGAAACGTCATCATAGGCTCATGAGTGCAGAACAAAACTAAAAAACTAAAATTTGACCTTAAAATTTAAATATTATTTTTTTGGATTTTTTTAAAATCTGCAGTAGAACAGCAACTTCAATGATTTTTTTTTAAATATTAAACAACTCCGAAAATGAAATTTCAAATTGTGTATTAGAAGTATGAAGTATAACCTACGCAATGCTTAAATTATTTTTAGATTTTGAAGTTTTTTAAATGTTTATTTTAATGCCTGAAAATAAAATAAAGGTTAAAATTTCTGGAAAATAATTGCAGAAAATGAAAATGAAAAGTAGAAAATAAAACACAAGATACATTCAATTTGATGCTACCCTATTCCGAAAAAAATCGAAGATATGAGGTTTTCATGCATGCAACCTAACCTATTGGACCTGCAAAACAAGCACAATCCGGATAAGCTAATTGCTAGGTCCTAGGGTTTTAAATGAGGTTTTCAGATTTAAACATTTGCATGAAGCAACCTGTAGCACCCTAAAATTGGTGCAATGAAATCTTAATAATTACATTCACTCTAGTAAATAATTTAAATTCAAATTTTAACCTCCCAAACCGCCCGTTAACCATCGGTTAATCCATTTCCCCTTTTCCCATGCCATTTTTAGAGGTTGTTTTGACCGTTTGACGATATCATCACCGATCATACAATATCGCCCCAGATCTGACGATTTCATCTGGGCAAGGATGTCCAGACGATCTTGTCCCTAAACTAATTTTGCACAATTAGCTTTTGTTCCAATGGGTCTCTAATCCAGGCAGAAGTGTGTATGTGCCATTAGAGACCCTCCCCGTTGGAGATCTCCCAAATAGGGATGATCTCCAACCTCCTAACCTCCCTCCTAAGCCTATTTAATCTTAAGCCCTTCCCTTAGTACCCCCCTAGCTGATAATTCATGTAACCTGCCTTCATACGCATTAAGACATCTCAAAATCATATTTGTAGTAGTTCTATACCAATTTTGTTGCAGGTACCTTAGTGTTTTTTCAACCGGAGCAAACTTACATCATCGTCGATGATCCTGTTCATATCGGAGGCGAACCTGTCGAACTAGAGACGATTTCATACCAATGCGAGATGATTTCGACTATAGTCAACATTGAGGCAATCGATGCCTAAAGTTTGCATTTCTATATCTTTTCTTTGTTGTTTTATTCTGCAATTAGCTAGCTTATTCAGTATTTTATGCTATTCTGCATTTTGGAGTTCACCCATATAGCTTTTAATGCATAATCAGGTCATAATTATTATGAAATTAGTATAATTCATGCATGTTTCTGCTTATAAGTTTCAGTTTGATAGTGCTACTATCATTTTACATTGTTTCCCTATGTTAGCATAGTTGCATTTTCTGTATTTTGCACCTATTTCTCTGTTTGTAGGTCTTTGATGAATTCGTCTGATGAATTCGTCAGATCTCAGACGATCTTGTCTGATCTTAGACGATTCTATCGAATTCTAGATGATCCTAACTACTTCAAGAATTAGAATCTTCATCAGACATCTAGATCAGGTATTCTTCTTTTAATATTCTGTAATTTCTCTATTTTTGTCTTAATTTTGTTTTTCTGTATTCATTTAATCTGCATCTTCATATAGAATATCTTAGACGCATTTTGGCCGAACCTAGGACTTGAATGCTTAAGGCTAAAACGAACACATAAAACACATTCCAAACCTAGGCGTGGAAACTGCCATTGAATGTTTCTTGGTGAACCCACCATCCATCGAAAAATCACCAATATACACCTCCCTTGAGAGGCAGGACCTTCGTAATGCCTCTCAGTCCGAGGTACCGCACCATCCTTTTCACATCCCCCTTTCGGGCATGGATCCTATAGCCTGAAGGTAGGGATGCAAAAAATTTGGAGCGATACATTTTGGTGAACCCGACGTGAATGCATTGTAAACCTTTTGAAAACAAAAACAAAAAAAATAATAAAAAAACTAAAACATAGATGCATTTTAGATCATTTAAATTTAATATCATGTTTAGCTGGTAGATCCTAAGAAAATATTAGCAATTACTATAAATGTAGAAAACCAATTGGCAGCCATAGAAATCAATTCTATGCTTAGTGTGCCTGAAACAGATAGAAATCAACTTTTGTGGGACGAAATTGATAGGAGACTTAGTGTCATTTCATCTAGGTCAAAAAAACTTAAACAAATCAAGAGGCTTATCCTAGATAGATTCTTGTATCCTCATCAACTTGTCTTTTATCATGAACTTCAGAGAGCCTGCCATAGACGATTAGCTTCTAGGAGAGCCCTTGTATCTTCAGAATTGTTCACCTTCGAGGAATACCTTGAGAACATAGCCATTGTACACCAGTTCCTAGGTCTTGTAGAAGACCAAGAGGTTGTTCTTACAGATAGGGAAAGATGGAACAGAGTTCCTCGAGCTGTGTTATATTGAGAGTATTGCCACGAGCTTTACTTCTATCAACCAACATCTGAGATAGATAGTATCACTATAGCTCTTTTCATTAAATTTTTGAAGGAAAACTTCCAATTTGAAGAAGAACACTTCATGACTCCTGAACAACTCGAGCCCATTAATGATATTTATAAATTTTTTATAGAAAACTAGATCATTACTTTCAGTCTTATTATTTCTTGCATTTATTGTATTGTTTGTCATCTTTACAATATTATTACAAAAAACAAAGAAAAACTAAAAAACATAACAAAAACTTAAACATTTCATTTTAAATATTGTAGTAGGTATATAATTAATATATACCTCTTAAGCTTGTTGCATATATATATATATATATATATATATATATATATATATTTGCTAAAATAAAAAATTAAGCACCATGCCTAAACTTAGGAATGGTAAAGAAACTTTAGGAGAAGAAGAAGATTGGTTACAAGATAAAACTAGAGACCCAAATGTCCTTCCTGAAGATCCAATTCTGGAAGGAGAAAATCTAGATCACCCAGAAGATGACTTAGGTGAAGATAATGAACAAGAAGGAAGTGTTAAAGAGGATGGATCCTCATCCCCTAGAGTAGCTCCAAATGGAACTATTGCTTTTGACAACGTAGATCATTTTTAGAAATTTCTCAATGATAACATTGACGCCCTTAATGTGGCAGTTCGTATTTATAAAGGGCAAATTAGTGACACTCAAGCAGCCATGGAACATGCATTTGATGTAGGCAACTAATCCCTTGTCTTTCATTGATCAAGAAAGTGATAAGGTTGGACCATCCAATACAGATATGGTCACTATGGTTCAAAACATGTCAAAACAACAGGTTACTCAACCTCCTAAGGAACCTGTTATTCAACCTAAAATCATTCCCACACAAAATAAAACTTCCTTCACTACTTTATTTTGCCAAACTATTGAGCAATATGCTTCAAGTAAATAAAAACCTAAAACGAAGCCAAACACCAATTTTCAACAATCTAGAATACAACATCATACGACTTCAAAACTCCTTCATAACACCTTTCCTACCAATTATTTACACAATAGCAACATAACATCTAATCTGCATGTCCCTCCATCCTATGCTCATAAAACCCATATCAACGCCCTACCGAACCAATATGGTGGGCAAACTAGTAATCTGGAAGCCATGGTGAAACAGTTAGCTTCGCGTTTGGACCAGATAGATCCCTAGCATCCCTTGTACAATTGTCGAGATATATCTAGTCAACCTTTGGATCCCATAGTTGTAGCTCAACCATACCCTAAGCATTTTCCCATGCCCATCTTGCCTATATATAAAGGAACCGAAGATCCCATAGAGCATCTTCGCATGTTTAGGATAGCATGTCATGATATATCACATGATGACTTGCTATTACTAAAAATGTTCCCAAAAATCTTAGGTGGAATGGCATTAGAGTGGTACTATCAATTGCCCACTCATTCTTTGAGAAACTTTGAAGAAACGGCTCAATATTTTGTCCATCAATTTAGTGCCTACATCGAGAGGCATGTAACCATTAAAGATTTATACAACTTAAAACAAGACAAGGATGAATGTTTTGTTGATTTCTTAGCTATATGGAGGCATTTGATAGGAAAACTGCACTTTGTGCTACCTTATAGGGAAATGTTGGACATTTTTATCAATAATTTACAAGAACAAATATCTTATGAGCTATCAACTGCTACTTTAACTACCTTCGACCAAGATATAGGTTTAGCTCGAAGAGTAGAATATGCCCTCATTAGGAGAGGCCAACTTAGGAAGAAGGATGATGAGAAAACCTCTAGAAATCAATATAAAAACAAACAAGTTGTCGGTGATGGAGTCACTGACAACAAAAATGTTGCTAATATCAATGCAATGAAGACAACAGAAAAATTTATATTGAAACCTACTGACAAACCTCCTTGAGAATTTACTCGGTTGAATCAACCCTTATCAACTATTTTACCTCAAATACTCGAAAGAGGTTTGATCCAATTACCAGCTATCCGAGAACCTGATCCAACTATACCCGGATACAGAGCTGACTTACACTGTGATTTCCATAGAGGACCTGGACACTCTACCAATGCTTGTAAAAGGTTGAAACATAAAATACAATATTTGATTAATAATAATGAAATGGAGGTGCAAGCTGTTGGAATATTACCATAAGTAAAAGGTTAAAAAAATTGTTTTTTACCTTGGGTAAAGGTAACTTACCTTTTACCTTACCTGGACGGCAGTGGACGACAGCATTTGGGCGGCAAGAGAATTCTATTCATCTTTCCTTTCCCCCAATTTCTCCTTCCCCCCTTTCTTTCTCAAATAGGTTATTTACTTTGTATTTAAGCTATGTAACCTATGTTCTAAAGTTAATTCAATTAAACATTTTTCGACCACACTCACCTTTCACATTTGGTATCAGAGCGGCACGATTCCCGAGGTGGTGGGGCCCGCAGTTCGAGGCGATGGCATGGATCTCGAGGCAGCCCGTAGGAGCCGAGGTGGCACGGATCCCGAGGCGGCCCGTAGGAGCAGTTCGACATGTTTTTCGAGGCGTTGGAGGAGCTGGACGAGGCGGCCCGTAGGAGCAGCAGATCTGCACGATTCTCGAGGCGCTGTTGACGTGGCGATCTGCAGCACGCGGCCCGAGGCACGAGATTGACGTGGCGTGACGCATGGCGACGTGTGACTGGCGCACGGCCCGAGGTGTGGTGACGTGGCGCTGGCATGCGGCCCGAGGAGTGGTGATGTGGCGATCCGTGAGGTGTGGTGACGTGGCGCTGGCGCGCGGCCCGAGGAGTGGTGACGTGGCGATCCGTGCATGCAAAAGGAGCGTGCGTCAGTGACTGCCCGCAGGCAGTCAAAGCACTTTATGTGCTAAGCTCTTTTTAAAGAGCTTATACATCGCCCTACGGGCGATGTGGGACTAAAAGTCCCAATAAAATTAAGCTTCGCGTCGAAGCGCGAAGCCAACATTAGCTTCGCGCTCGACGCGGAAGCCAAAGGGCGGGGAGCACGCATTGCTCCCGGATCAGCCCGGTAGCGCAGCGGCTACCCTCAGCCCTGACACCCGCGAGGTCACAGGATCGACTCTCGGCGGGGTCAATAGATAATTAAAAAAAATTAAAAAAAAAAACTAAGGAATAGTTTAAATTTAAAAAAAATAATAATTTTTTTTTGTGTAATTTCCTAAGAGGAAATATCTGTTCATTAGTTTTTTATAAAAAAAAAAATTTCAAAGTTGATAGAAATTTCCTGAGAGGAAATAATTGTAAAGTTTTTTTTAAAAAAAAAACTTTGAAAGTTAATTTTTTTTTATTATTTCCTAAGAGGAAATCTTTGTAAAAGAAAATTTCTGGGAAATTTTCTTAAATGATAAGATCGGAAGGATGTTATCATGCCCTCTGCAAGTTGTTATTGAGAACAAATCCTGAAAACTTTGATAGGCACGTGAAAACACTAGGACTTAATACAGTTTTTTCACAGTTGCAAAACGCGGTTATTGCACACCAGAGAAATCCTGATCAAGGATACGAAGCAGATTCAGAAGATAACTCCTTTGGCAGCCAGTTTGAACAATCCGACACAGTTGCAATTGCTTCACAAGGATCCGAATATACTCATTATAGTAATTCAGTTGAAATCCTACAACCTCCTTCTCCTGAAATAATATTGATCAGTGACGATGATGAACAAGTCGCTGACAATTTTGTAATTGTTGAACAAGTTTGAGTTGTTTATGATTGTAAATCAAGCAGGGCTTGATAGTTTGTAAAGTCTTTTTTGCAATAAGACTATAAAAGAGAGGTTTTCTATTTTAGTAGATAAATGGGATCACATAATAATCTACCAATTCCCGAATTCAGAAGGGATAATTATGAATACTGGTCCATCAAGATGAGGACATTACTCATCGAAAAAGGACTATGGGATATTATTGAAGACGGTTACATTGCTCCAACAGATTGGACTACCTTAAGTGCAAATGATAAGAAGATCTACAAAGATGCACAGAAAAATAATTCTTTTGCCTTATACCATCTTCAATCAGCATTAGATCCAAGTATCTTTCCTAGAATTGCATCTTACTTAACTGCTATAGATGCATGGAATGCCTTGAAAGAAGGATTCCAAGGAAGTGATAAAGTAAAGCAAGTCAGGCTTCAGACCTTGAAAAGAGATTTTGAAAATCTCAGAATGAAGGAAAATGAAAGAGTTGGAGACTACTGTGTTCGAGTTAAAGCAGTAGTTGATATGATGCAAACTTTAGGTGAAGACACAAAAAATGAAACAATAGTGAAGAAAGTGTTGCGAACACTTCTTCCTAAGTGGAATCACATTGCAATCATAATTGAAGAATCCAAAGACCTTTCTACTCTTACATTTGATAGTTTGATTGGATCATTAACATCACATGAAGAGCGACTTCAAGGAGCACCTTCAACAAGCTATGGAGGTGATGACAAAGCCTTCACTTCGAATGAAAGTGCAAGACGAGGACAAGGAAGAGGCCGAGGCAGAGGTCAACAACAAAGAGGCAAGGGCCAAAGCAACTCCTACAGAGGAGGTAATCAAAACAGAGGTGGAAATCAAAACAGAGGAGCCAATCAGAACCAAAGCGGCAATGCAGGCCATGGAAATCAAGGACGAGGAAGTAATAAACCTAAAACAACTTGTTTCAATTGTGGGAAACAAGGCCACTTTGCTCGTGACTGCTGGTCAAAGTCTTCAAAAGATCAAAGCAGTCAATATGGCTCATTCTACGGAGAAGAAGAAGGTCCACCAAACCTTTTTCTCTCTTATGGACAGCCAGATCAAAATCTAAATGACACATGGATTTTAGATACTGGTTGCTCCAACCACATGAGTGGCAAAGAAGATCTCTTTGCTACATTAGATTCAAATTACAAATCTCATGTTAAGTTAGGGGATAATAAATCCTTGCAAGTTGAAGGCATAGGAGCTATGGAAGTTCCAACAAAAGAAGGCCTTAAAAATGTGAATGACATATACTATACTCCACAACTACAACACAATTTGTTGAGTGTTGGCCAAATGATGGAGAAGCATTACAAATTAGTTTTTGATGAAAGAAAATGTACAATCTTTGATAAAAACAATTGTAACCGAGTCATCACAGAAGTACCTATGACAAAGAATAGGTTGTTCCCTCTAAAGTTTGGTGAGCCAGGGGGAGCTCAACTTGCAAACATTGCTATTACAAATCCAAGTGAATTGTGGCACTTGAGATATGGTCACCTCAATTCCGCTAGCTTGAAAATGTTAACATCACAAGCTATGGTGACAGGTCTACCAAAAATTCCATAACATAAAAAGGTATGCGAAGCATGTGCTTTGGGAAAGCACTCCAGAACGAAGTTTCCAAGAGGCCGAGCGTGGAGAGCAAGCTATCCTCTTCAGCTAGTACATTCGGACATCTGTGGTCCAATGCAAACAAAGAGCCTTGGAAACAATTCTTATTTTCTAACATTCATAGATGATTATTCTAGAATGTGTTGGCTCTATTTTCTGAAACACAAAGATGAAGCATTTGATTGCTTCATAGACTTCAGAAATAATGTAGAAAAGCAAAGTGACTACTATGTCAAATGTCTTCGCACTGATAAAGGAGGAGAGTACTCCTCAAATGAATTTCTTCATTATTGTAAGCAAAATGGGATAAAAAGGTGGTTCACCACTGCCTATACCCCACGACAGAATGGTGTGGGTGAGAGAAAGAACCGCACCCTTGTTGAAATGGCACGAACAATGCTTCAGGCAAAACATCTCACAAACAGCTATTGGGCAGATGCAGTGAGAACAAGTGCATATATTCTAAATAGAAGTCCGACTTCTAGTTTAGATGGTATCACTCCTTATGAAGGATGGTACGGTAAGAAACCAAATGTCAAAAAATTTCGAGTATTTGGTTCTTTAGCATATGCACACATTCCTGAGGAGAAGAGAAAGAAGCTTGATCCAAAGAGTCAAGCATGTGTTTTTGTAGGGTATTGTGATTCAACCAAAGGGTATAGATTGTACAATCCCACGACACATAAAATCATTATCTCCAGGGATGTAATTTTTGATGAAGGGGGAGAATGGGGTCATAAAAAATTTGTTGATTTTGACTCTAATTCGGACAATTCCACATTAGTACCTCCCACATTGGTACAACCCAAGAAAAGCAGTGTAAAAAGTCCTCCTCCACAAATTACTCATCAGGAAACTTCATCAAGTACATCAAGTGGTACACCAAGTCCAAGAGGGAATTTGTTGGCACCCCCAAATTCTCCAAAACGATTTCAAAGATCTGTAAGCGCTCCAAGCCCGATGGATATTGATTCAGTTTCTCAAAGGAAAGAGACAAATAGAGGAAAGCGCATACTACAGAGTCATCCATCTACTCAAATGTTGGATAGGAATTTCCAACAAAGATACACTAGGAGTCAAGCTAGTGAGATGGATGACATTTTGTCAAGACTTGAAAATCTTCAAATGTCAGGGGATGATGAGTCTCATGAACCAAGGGGTGATGTAGTCAATTATGCTTTGTTGGCTGCTGCACAGCTAGAACCATCTAGCTATGAAAAAGCATGCACTGAAAATATATGGCAAGATGCCATGGAAGAGGAAATATCCTCAATTAAAAAAAATGATACTTGGGAGCTTGTGAAGCTTCCCAAGGGAAAAAAATGTGTTGGATGTAAATGGGTCTATAAGACCAAATTCAATGCTGATGGAAGCATTGAAAGGCACAAGGCAAGATTAGTAGCTAAAGGTTTTACTCAGAAATATGGAATAGATTATGAGGAAACCTTTGCTCCAATTGCTCGACAAGAAACAATTAGAACTGTTCTTTCCTTGGCAGCCCATAAAGGCTGGAAAATTCAACACATGGATGTGAAAAGTGCATTTTTAAATGGATACCTGACAGAAGAGGTGTATGTTCAACAACCTCAAGGTTTCCAAGAACCAGGAAAAGAGAACCTTGTTTATAAATTGAAAAAAGCACTTTATGGCCTCAAGCAAGCACCAAGAGCATGGTACTCACGAATTGACGGCTATTTCAGCAAATATGGTTTCACAAAAAGCAAGAGTGAACCAACACTATACTACCTGAAAAATGGAGTAGATATCCTCATAGTTTGTTTATATGTGGATGATCTAATATTCATGGGTAGTAATGATAAAATGAATATGGAGTTCAAAAACTCCATGATGAATCAGTTTGAGATGAAGGATCTCGGATTAATGAGATACTTTCTAGGAATGGAAGTACATCAATCAAAGAGTGGGATCTTCATATGTCAACAGAAATATGCTCATGACATGATCAAGAAATTTGCTATGCAGCAGTGCAAATCAGCTGCAACACCAACCGGACATGGAATACAGCTAAGCAAAGAAGATGGAGCACCAAAAGTTGACTTGACCAATTACAGAAGCATGGTTGGGAGTTTAATGTTTCTCACCAACACTAGGCCAGATATACAGTATGTTGTTTCTCTTGTATCACGATTTATGGCATGCCCATCCGAGCTGCATCTTCAAGCAACCAAACAAATTTTACGATATGTAAAAGGTACATTGGATTTTGGAATCCATTACCACAAGTCTAACTCTGTGAAGTTATTTGGTTATAGTGACAGCGATTGGGGCAGTAATATAGATGACAGAAAATCTACATCAGGGAACTGTTTTAGTCTAGGATCAGGACTAATAACTTGGAGTTCCAAGAAGCAATCTGTTGTAGCATTATCATCTACAGAAGCTGAGTACATAGCCATTACTCATGCAAGTACTCAGATCCTCTGGTTGAGGAAAATCCTTGAAGAGATTGGCGAAAAACAAATTGGTCCAACCAAAGCTGAATTGTGATAATATAAGTGCCATACAGTTGGCATATAATCCGATCCACCACAAAAGGTCAAAACATTTTGATATGAAGTATCACTTCATAAGAGATATGGTGGAACAGTAGACAGTTGAGCTTCAATATTGTAGCACTTTGGATAATCTAGCAGACATCTTCACCAAAGGCATGGCTAAAGCTCAATTTATAAAGCTGAGAGACTATATAGTCAGTCCTCTCAACTTTAAGGGGGAGAATGTTGGAATATTACCATAAGTAAAAGGTTAAAAAAATTGTTTTTTACCTTGGGTAAAGGTAACTTACCTTTTACCTTACCTGGACGGCAGTGGACGGCAGCATTTGGGCGGCAAGAGAATTCTATTCATCTTTCCTTTCCCCCAATTTCTCCTTTCCCCCCTTTCTTTCTCAAATAGGTTATTTACTTTGTATTTAAGCTATGTAACCTATGTTTTAACGTTAATTCAATTAAACATTTTTCGACCACACTCACCTTTCACACAAGCCTTCCAACCTAAATAAAATGCTCCTAATAATATTCAAAATACCATTCCCCAAAATCAAAATCAAAATGCTAATCAATCATTAGATATATTTCAACACCCTTTACCAAGACATGGTAAAGAGGTGGCCAATCAAATCGAACATCATAATGTTTCTCCTCCTACCCGATATGTAGGAACCATTAGTGGACAATTACCTGTTCAGGATCCTCAAATATTTGACACAACCTTATCCCTGGTTACGACCAGGACCCTACATAATTTTCAAACTCCTGATTCTAGTGATGTAGAATCAGATACTGAAAGTGAAGTAGACATCACTTCAAACCAATCGAATAGTTCTGAAAATGAATCAGATCCTATTCAACCCATCACAGATGCTATGGTTCTAGAAGAACCATTTCCTAGAAGAGTTACTACTCGACCCTCTTCTAATCAATTCCTTCCTAATGAAAAAGCCATAAATGCTAGACCGAGACCAGTTCAACGTCCTCAATATAACATTGTAGGTACCATCGGAGTCGTTACCCGACAACAGGCTCAAAATTCTCAACAAGAACCAAATCAGAATGATGGATCAGCTCCATTTATTTTGAAAAATCCCAATAAAGGGAATCATGCTCCTAATGTTCAACCTAAACCCCCTTACAATATTAATGAGCAATTATCCAATACTACGACCAGAATCTCCCTTTTGGATTTATTAAGATCTTCTCCTACCCATAGGGATGAGTTGATGCTTACATTAAGCCAAATGATGGTACCTCAAAACATTCAACCTGAAGCCATGGCCAATACTATCATCACTCGAGAGGTTGATTGTATTGACTTCCGGGATAAAGATATCCCACAACAAGTTTACATAAGGATAACCCCTTATATATATTACTGCTCTAATTGGAGATGTAGCTATTAAAAGAGTCTTGATTGATAATGGCTCATCTCTAAACATTTGCACTTTTGACTTCTACCAAATATTTGGCTTTAGAAGTGATGAAATGAAGAAAACTGATATGATTATCAAAGCTTTCAATGACGAAACACAAGAAACATGTGGAGTTATTACCATCCCATTGCAAGTTGGTCCTAGAACCCTAGATACAACCATGTTTATTGTACATTGCCCCGCATCATACAATATACTCTTGGGTCACCCTTGGATCAATGCAATGCGGGCTGTCCCATCAACTTTACACCAATGTGTTAAATTCGAATTTAAAAATCAGTTGGTCACTATCCATGGTGACCCTAGACCCTTTGATATGTGTGCTTTGGCAGAACTTGTTGGAGTGCAATTTTGCCCCGCTCTATCATCCACACATCCTAATTCTTATTTTTCATCTAAAACTGTGAAACACACACCCATAACTTCACCTATTTCCCCTCCATTAATTTCATCCTCCTATATAGATCAACAATCTTCTAAACAAATCACTCTAGAACCTCAAAAATATCTTCAATCCACAACAAATCCTTCATGTTCTATCCCTATAATTTCAAAACCTATAGACCCATCTATTAACACCTCCACATTATCTACATCTATCATACCTTCCACATCTAAATATATAGGGAATGATCCTTCTACATCTTATGCTCTTTCTGATGAACTTTTACCAGATTTATCCACAATCTTAATATCAGAAAAAACAAATGCTTTCATGCAAGATTCAATTCTTTTAAATAAATTGCCGCCATCTCCTCATACTTTGGGCCTCCCACAACCTATGGGAAGTACTTACCAAGTCGAGAGTTGTGCCTTCATTTATAAAGGATATGATTGGGGAAGAATCCCTCGGAATATCAAAACTCATCATGAGGGATATGCTCGATGTTATTTTACTAATGAATATATTAAAGCTAAACCCATAATGCTTAAAATGGGATATAAAGGGAAAGGCTTGGGACCTTTCCAAAATGGCATGAAAGAACCTTTCGAGGTAGAACCGTGGCCTGCCCGCTGTGGTGTGGGCCTATTTCCTAGTAAGGGTCAACCCTTTCCTTTTGAATATGATGATCAACTCATATGTTATCAAGATTATTTGGATAGGCATGATGATTTGCCTCTAAAAAATTAGTCATTTACATGTAACATGCTATCCATAGCTTACCCTGAAATGATTGCTGAATCCGATGAAGAGTTGGAAGGAGATATCTTCCATGATGTCTCCGTTGAAGAGATGTTACACAATGGATTTTATTTTGATGGTTCTATACCAACTATAGCCCAACTTGAGGCCACTAATCCTCAAGATGAATTATCTAAATTAACCTTACAAGAATTACAAGAATTGGGCGTTTCACCCGCCCCACCTAATTTTGAAAGAGATCTACACATGGAGGTAGAAAACATCATTAAAATTAACATTGGAACTGAGGATAATCCTCACATAATCAATATTGGATCAGAATTAAGTCAAGAAAAACAAGATGAATACATTGCATTCCTTAAAGAATATGAAGATGTCTTCGCTTGGACATATGAAGATATGCCAGGTTTAGACCCTTCTATAGTCATGCATCATCTAGTAGTCCATCCGGATGCTAAACCTGTTAAACAAAAACTTAGAAAAATGCATCCCAAAGTGGCTCTGCTAGTCAAAGGGGAGTTAGAAAAACTCCTGAATGTTGTTTTTATACAAGCTATTGATTATGCTTGAATGGATCTCAAATGTAGTTCCAAGTCACCAAGAAAGAAGCTACCAAAGTTAGGGTTTGCACAGATTTTAGAGATATTAACGTTGCATGCCCTAAAGATGATTTTCCTCTTCCAAACATGGACCAAATCATTGACTTTACTGTCGGGAGTGGGATGATGTCCTTAATGGATGGATTCTCTGGTTATAATCAGATCAGGATAGCTCCTGAAGATCAAGCTAAAACAACCTTTATTACCCCCTGGGGTACCTTTTGTTGGAAAGTGATGCCATTTGGCTTAAAGAACGTAGGTGCAACCTATCAACGAGCTATGACTTATATTTTTCATGATATGATGCATGATATCCTACATGATTATGTAGATGATATTATAGCTCGCTCTATTAATGAAGATAATCATTTAGATGATTTGAGAAAAGTTTTTAATCGATTAAGAGAATATCTTATTCGATTAAATCCAGCAAAATGCATATTTGGAGTTAAGTCTGGTAAACTATTAGGGGTTTTAGTTTCTTTACGTGGTATCGAAATTGACCCTCTCAAGATTGCGGCTATCACTGATATGCCCGCACCTACTAATATATCTGAGTTACAAAGTTTACAAGGTAAGCTTCAAGCCATCCGTCACTTCATCGATAAGTTGGCGAGCAAAACCGGTCCCTTTCTTAAGCTCCTTAAGAAGGATGTCCCTTTTAATTGGGACGACGAATGTAAAGAAGCTTTTGAACTTCTCAAACAATACCTCCTTAACCCACCAGTGCTTTCACCACCTAGACCTGATCGCCCATTTCTCCTGTATATTTCAACTTTAGATTCTGCCTTAGGAGCTATGTTAGCTCAGCTTGATGATGAGAAGAGAGAACATGCTAATTATTATATTAGCCGAACCTTCATCAGTTATGAAACCCACTACATAGCATTAGAAAAACTATGTCTAGCAGTCATGTTTGCTACGCAAAAATTATGCCATTATATGCTTAGTCAGAAAACTTATGTCATTGCTAAATATGATCCCTTGAGGTATCTCATGAGTCGACCTTATTTATCGGGTCGCACAGCCAAGTGGGTTCTTGCTCTAAGCGAGTTTGATCTCACATTCATAGGACAAAAGTCTGTTAAGGGTCAAATCATAGTAGATCAATTAGTTGCTGCACCCTTAGAGTCTACCCATCCCCTCATCATTGAGTTTCTTAATGAATGCCTTCAATTAGAGGCAGACCATATTGAACAATGGTCCTTATACTTTGATGGAGCCCGATGCATGAGTGGGGCTAGTGCGGGTATTATTTTAATATCCCCACAAAAACATCTTATTCCTCTATCCTTCAAATTAACATTTTCTTGCACCAATAATACTGCTGAATATGAAGCTCTAATCCTTGGATTACGAGCTACCTTGGCACTAAAAATTAAACATCTGTTAGTTTTTGGTGATTCTCAACTTGTCATAAACCAAATTAATGAAGTTTATCAGACCATAGATGATAAACTGCGCCCATATAAAGCCTATGTTTTACAATTAATGTCTCTATTTGATCAAGTTACCTTGGAAGCTATTCCTCGAACTAGCAACCGTGCAGTTGATGCTATGGCCGTAGCTGCATCTCTCCTGCCCTTGGAGTTAGATGACGAATATGCCACCATCATTATTCGTCGACTCCAAGAACCCGCTTCAAATAAGTCATGCTTAGAACCTTTGGATGTGTTTCTAATCAATGAAACTACTCCTGAACCTTGGTATACAGATATATTTGATTTTCTCCAAAATGGGACTTTCCCTACCAATTCTAATAGAAACCAGCGTCGGTTATTACGTAGATGAGCAAGTCGATTTGTAATAATTGGCAATACTTTATATAGGAGATCTTTTGAAGGTATCCTATTAAGATGTTTGAATTTAGAAGAATCCAAATCAGCCTTGAGTGAAGCCCACGATGGATCTTGTGGAGGACACTTCAGTGGTAGTGTCATTGCTAAAAAGCTCCTTAGGATAGGATACTTTTGGCCTACCATGGAGAATGATGCACATGATTATGTGCGCCATTGCGACAAGTGCCAGAAACATGCTGACCTTGTCCATGCGCCTGCACAAGAACTGCAAGCTATTTCATCTCCTTGGCCCTTTTCAAAATGGGGCTTAGACATTATTGGCAAAATAAATCTTGTGTCATCTGATGGACACAAATTCATCATAACCGCCACTGAGTATTTCACGAAGTGGGTTGAAGCTATGCCTTTAGCTTCCTACACTGGCACACAAGTCTCTAAATTTATTTTTAATCAAATCATTTGTAGGTTCAAAATTCTTGCAAATCTCATCTCTGACAATGGAACTTGTTTCAAAAATAAAGATGTTAAAAAATTATGCCAAAAATATAAGATTCAACATCGCTGGTCCACTCCCTATTATCCTCAGGGTAATGGTCAAGCAGAAGCATCTAACAAAACCTTAATCAAAATTCTCAAAATATTGGTCAATAAATCTGCCGTGACTGGCACATTCGATTATATCCAACCTTGTGGGCCTATCGAACTAGTGTTCGAACCCCCACTGGAACTTCACCTTTTGTTTTGGTTTATGGCGTTGAAGCCGTTTTTCCCCTTTGAATTAGAAGTTCCTTCTTTGGCTCTACTACTTCAAGATACCAAAGTAGGAGATGAATATCGAGCTGGCAGACTCGATCAGTTGGAACTCCTAGATGAAAAATGCATCAATGCTTTGGAGCATCTCCGTGCCTACCAAAACAAGCTTAAAATATCATATGCTAAAAAAGTTCGTCATCGATCCTTTGAGATCGGTGACCTTGTTTTAAAAGAAAATCAAAAAAATACTAATGCAACTAAAGACCTTAAAGGTAAATTTGAGCCCAACTGGCTTGGACCATACATTATCACTGCTAAATTTGAATCGGGAGCATACAAATTATCTACCTTAGATGGTAAAGAACTTAAAGAACCCATGAATATTATGCATTTTAAGAGATACTATGCATAAAATTTGGTCATTTCATCCTTGTATATATTTGTTTAAATATTCAAAATCCTATTTTGTATTTCTTCTAATTTATAAATTCAAAAAAACACAAAAACATTTAATATTAACTTGTTTATTTATACTTAATTTTTTGTTCAAAAACAAAAATCAAAACAAAAAAATGATAAAAATATAAAAACAGCAATATTCTTGACTCTTTCGAAACCAAAACAAAATAAAGAAGAAAGAGAGAGTCAACATTCTCAAAACTTCTCAAAAAATTATTTATATATATTTCTTCTTACAATTATTGCAGTTATATGTTTCAAATTATTTTGGATAAATTAGCATTTATTTGGAATCCCTCACTTTCACAAACACAAAAATAAATATCTTGATTTTTATCTGGCATGATTACTAATCTCTCTTATATCAAAGTCCACAAAATTCAATTAAATAAAGTTTGAGCACAGAGAATTGATCTTGTTATTTACTTAAACCAAGCACATCTTTTCACAATAAAATGATTATATTTGTAATTTCCATGCTATGCTACATAGTAGAAGTGGTTTCTTGAGTGAAAAGTTTCCCCTGCTATCCTATCATGCACATGGTCTAGAATCTTTGAGAATTGGCAAAAGGACAAGCTCACCCCTACCCAGAATAAAAATCCCTTGCTCTACAACTAATCCGAGCAAGTATCCCTAGCATAGGAAAAAAGAAAAGCAAAGTTCAAGAAAAAGAGAAAAAGAAATAAATGTTATTTTATATCATTACAACAATATTTCAAGCATTATCTCAATTATCAAGCAAAAAAAATACAAAAAAAAAAAATAAACGAAAAAAAGCAAAAGAAAAAGCAAACAGAAAGCAAAAAGCAAGAAAGCAATAAAATCCCTTTCCCTACCCTTTGAAAAGAAAAGAAGGGTTGATGAGCTTGAATCCCTGGAATTCTCAATTATTCAAAAACTGTGCGGTAAGCCCCTGTATCGCTCCAAATTTTTCACACCCTTACCTTCAGGCTATAGGATCCGTGCCCGAAAGGGGGATGTGAAAAGGATGGCGCGGTACCTCGGACTGAGAGGCCTTGCGAAGGTCCCGCCTCTCAAGGGAGGTGTATATTGGTGATTTTTCGATGGATGGTGGGTTCACCAGGAAACATTTAATGGCAGTTTCCACGCCTAGGTTGGGAATGTGTTTTATGTGTTCGTTTTAGCCTTAAGCATTCAAATCCTAGGTTTGGCCAAAATGCGTCTAAGCTATTCTATATGAAGATGCAGATTAAATGAATACAAAAAATAGAATTAAGACAGAAAAATAGAGAAATTAAAGAATATTAAAAGAAAAATACCTGATCCGGATGTCTGATGAAGATTCTGATTCTTGAAGCAGTCAGGATCGCCTCGAATTTGACAGGATCGTCTGAGATCAGACAAGATCATTCGAGATCTGACGAATTCGTCGACAAATTCGAGAGACCTGCAAACAGAGAAATAGGTGCAAAACATAGAAAATGCAACTATTCTAACAGAGGGAAACAATGTAAAATGACAGCAATAATATCAAACTGAAACTTAAAAATAGAAACATGAATGAATTATGCTAATTAGATAATAATTATGACTTAATTATGCATTTAATCTAGATGGGTGAACTCCAAAATGCAGAATAGCATAAAATACTGAATAAACTAGCTAATTACAACATAAAACAATAGAGAAAAGATGGAGAAATGCAAACTTTAGGCACTGATTGCCTCAATGTTGACTGCAGTCGAAATCGTCTCGCATTGGTACGAAATCGTCTCTGATTCGACAGGATCACCTCCGATCTGAACAGGATCGTCGACGACGATGTAAGCTTGCTTCGACTGAAAAACACTAAGGTACCTACAACAAAATTGTATAGAACTAATGCAAATATGAATTTGGGATGTTTTAACGTGTATGAAGTCAGGTTACAGAGAATTATCAGCCAGAGGGGTGCTAAGGGAAGGGCTTAGGATTAAATAGGCTTAGGAGGGAGGTTAGGAGGTTGGAGATCATCCCTATTTGGGAGATCTCCAATGGGGGAGGGTCTCTAACGATGCAGACACGCTTCTCCCGGATTAGAGACCCGTTGGAATAGAAGCTAATTGTGCAAAATCAGTTTTGGGACAAGATCGTCTGGACGTCCTAGCCTAGACGAAATCGTCAGATCTGGGGCGATATCGTCTGATCGGCGACGATATCGTCAAACGGTCAAAACAACCTCTAAAAATGGCACGAAAAAGGGGAAACGGATTACCCGACGGTTAACGGGCGGTTTGGGAGGTTAAAATTTGAATTTAAATTATTTACTAGAGTAAATGTAATTATTAAGATTTCACTGCGCCAATTTTAGGGTGCTACATTTTGCCCCCTCTTTAGCGAATTTTCTGAAGAAAATGCGTTAAAGATGAGTTCTTCTCGATCTATGAGAAAGCAAAAATTATTCCCATTTTTAGGCGACGATTCTTGGTCGAATCGTACGACAACTTACTATGGTGCCCCCTCCGTGTTTTTACCCAAATCGAACGTTTGAGGTAAAAACGCGGAAAAGCAAAATTTGAAAAATGTTTTTAATTATGTTTTGAATAAAATTAAGAAAAATAGGGTAAAACCCTAATTCATTTTTACTGTTCATTTTTCTGGTTTTAGAGCTCTAGAAGCAAAAATGGTGGAGACGACGCACAGATCAACAGAGGTCCGACGCGGGCTACGGGTAAGAGTCTAAACTTAGTTTAGAATGCTTTAATTTGAATTTACATGCTTTTTAGGTGAATTTTAAATAAATTTTGAGCATCACGGCCATTTTTGGGCCGTCGACGTCGTCGGGACGAAATCGTCCCGATTTCGATGAAATCGTCTCAAGTTCGCCAATTTCGTCTAAGGGCGAAATCGACGAAAGGGGGACGATTTCATCAAATTAGGGACGATTTCGGCTTGCAAAATCGGAGACGATTATGCTCAAATTTGGGACGATATCGTCCAATAGTGGACGATATCATCATTTGATGAAATTGAACTTATTTTAACTTGCATTATTAATTACTTGAATTGTTTATTAATGATTGTTTGTTGTTTTGTTGTTTATGTTGCAGAGAGGATTGCTAAAGAGCAAGGAATGGAAATATGGAGGTTTGAGAGATGACTTGGCCGCTCTAACACAGGCAGAGCGGGATCAGCTGGCACAAGCCGACTTACAACATGTGGCAAAAATGCCACAAGTGTCTACAGACATGGGGCTACTGACAGCCCTAGCAGAGAGGTGGTATCCGGGTTCTTCCTATTTTTGGCTACCTATAGGGGAGATGACTCCCACTTTGGAGGATGTATGGAGGATTCTAAGAATCCCCATACAAGGACGGTTGATCACTCCTACGACCAATCAGGGCCATGCTATGGGGCGGTTGTGTGGTGACCCGAGCTTCGCCCTGGAGAAGGGCGAAGTTAACATCGAGGCACTACGTCAGATGCCTGGGGCATCTAGACTCACACAGGTTTTAGCTGGAGTGGTTGGTGGACTTCTGCTGTGCCACCAGAGCGGGTGCAGGGTACCATGGATGCTAGCAGATGTGATCTACGATATGCGAGACCATGGTTATAGGTTTTCTTGGGGCAGCTTTGTGCTATGTCGGTTGTACAGGATCCTGCATGGGGTCGTGTACAAGGGCGGTCGATGTCTAGTTATGACATCGCTCCTACAGGTTTGGTGCTGGGAGCACATTGTAGTGCGAAGGCCGATAGGGCTTCCTCTGATAGGGATTGATGGGGAGAGGCCCCGAGTTTTCTATTGGTGGCTCCGAGAGGGTCACAATGGCGGATTGACCTACCGATGTCCCGAAGACTACTGGATGACCTTGTCCCGGACTAGATCACCTGGAGGCCATGGCGAGAGCACCCAGGGTGGGCCGAGGATGGACAGGAGCTGGCTCACGTCAGGCGAGTTTGTTGGCTATGGATGGAGAGGGGAGAGGTGGAGCTCCACCGCTACGACCGAGTTTTGTGATAGTTCGGTCTACAATAGGGGATCCCATCTCTCAGGGATTACGAGTTTTCTCGGACTGTCCGGGATAACACCATAGTGAGCGGGGCTCCAGACATGCAGCGCTTCTAGAGTCAGGACTCGGATGATGCCCCCATTCAGCCAGTGGATGGGGACGACGTAGGGGTAGCCGATGGCTATGATGCCTGGTACGTAGGCATCCGCCCTCCTCGGATGACGAGGGCTCAGGGTCCGATACACGCAGTTGTGCATCGGATAGGGAGGCGATACCAAGCGGCTATGGAGGCGGCCCAGGGTCACAACGGGAGAGAGCAGAGGAGGCCACAGGCATAGGAGAGGCCACAGTAGAGGGAGAGGAGGGAGGAGAGACCCCCTTCTCCATAGAGAGAGAGGCCACCATCGCCCGATAAGGGCAAGGGTGTCGACATAGGGGAGAGTAGCGAGACAGTGACTCTTCGAGCGGAGACGATCCATCTCCAAGCATAGGTGCAGACCCTACAGGAGGAGGCTGCATGACATCGAGCTGAGGTGACATAGCTTAGAGATGAGATTGCACGCCTCAGGGCACGGGGCGGAGGGGCGAGCACTGGGGAGCTGACATGGGCTATTGCCCAAATCACTTTCTATCAGACATTGTACTATCAATGGTGCTGGAGGAGGATAGACTACCCCTGCGACTAACATCGTAGATCCGATCAGGATCGGGTCATCGAGGACTTCGTCTCGATCGATGACTAGGACTCGTAGTACTACACATACTACGATGGGGCCACCTCGTCCACCTCAGGGTGGGGGAGGAGATGAGGCTGAGAGCTCGAGGGGTTCTCGAGGCTAGACTACTGCATGACATTGTACAGATTGATATGATAGCATTTATTATTTTTGATAGAGGATTGAGTATGCCGAGGTACAGATTGTGGCATACCAATCCAGTTTTGATATGATGTATATATACTGTTGATATATATAGATGAGATATGTTTTTGATCATATGACTTGTGTCTTGTGTATTTTATGATGCTTTTATGTTTGATTGATTGATTTGATGATTCATGTAATTATGTCGTTGGAAATATTATAATTTTGATGTCATGTTGTAATATTTTAAATGAAATAATCTGATGTAACAAATTGGTTGTTTGTGATGTAATGTGATAAAAAATAAAAAGAGACTTCTAACAATAATTTCAAAGGACATTGTCGCTATTATAGACCATTTCATGGAGTCGCCGCTCACTCGGTCGTCAAGCTAATCCCAATATAGAAATATTGTTAAAAGTAAAAGAGTGCTTAAGAGATTGTCTTAAGACTTTGGTGCAATGGTGCAAATGATGATGATGATGGTTTGTTTTTCAGATTTTCATGAAAATAGTATGCATGAAATAATGTTAAAATGATTTTTGCTAGGCATAAATTCCTAAGTGTGATAAAATTTTTGGATAATTCCTTAGGAATTATACCATCATTGCAAAATTGAAGGTTGACATAATGACATGAAATAATGAAAATGTGTTTGTTTTTTAAAAGCATAATTGTATAACATAATGATTTAAGTCATATGGTTTTCATGATTTTTAAATAAATGGGGAATAAAAATTGTTACAATGGTTTGCGCTAGGCATAGAATATGTAGGTATAGACTTATACCATCATCGCGAAAATCAAAAAAATAGATAGTTTTATTGCATGGTTGATTTTTAATAAATAGAAAATATGAAGATGAGGACTTGCGCTAGGCATAAAATTCCAATTTTGGTTTTGGAACTATACCATCGTCGCGAAAGTCAATAATATATATATGTTTTGATTGGATGGTTTTGAAAGAAATTTTGATTTTTCTATTATGCATGTAGTTGTCTTTATGCTAAACAACTGTACTTGAAAGAAGAAAATGAATTATTCCAAACAATTTGCAAAAAATATTTCAAAGTATTTTAAAGACAAAAGTTAGATTTATAAGGAATCCCATGTGCATATGTGAATTCATTTCCAATCTTGATTTATCATAATGATACACAAAATCTCTCAAATATAAAATGTGTGTGCAATTGCTATGTTCATTTACCAGTTTTGAGCAAGATAATATGATACAAGTGATTTGAAGAAACCAAATAAGTGTTCATTAACCATGATGTAGATGCATATAACCATACTAGACTACTATGTAAGTCGGATTATCAAGAGCTAGCTAATCCATAAGCGGACATAGGTCTGTACAAAAGAAGGTCGCTAATGTGACAGACATATCGCCACGCTAGGAGTTACCCAAGGCCAAGCAGAGTTGGGCACAAACCACCTGTTATGGGGCTTACCTCACAGTTTTCGAATAATTGAGAATTCCAGGGATTCAAGCTCATCAACCCTTCTTTTCTTTTCAAAGGGTAGGGAAAGGGATTTTATTGCTTTTGCTTTTGCTTTCTTTTGCTTTTCTTTTCTTTTTCTTTTTCTTTTTTTTTTGTATTTTTGCTTGATAATTGAGATAATGCTTGAAATATTGCTGTAATGATATAAAATAACATTTTTTTCTTTTTTTCTTTTTCTTGAACTTTGCTTTTTCTTTTGTTCTATACTAGGGATACTTGCTCGGATTAGTTGTAGAGCAAGGGATTTTTATTCCGGGTAGGGGTGAGCTTGTCCTTTTGCCAATTCTCAAAGATTCTAGACCATGTGCATGATAGGATAGCAGGGGAAACTTTTCGCTCAAGAAACCACTTCTACTATGTAGCAAAGCATGGAAATTACAAATATAATCATTTTATTGTGAAAAGATGTGCTTGGTTTAAGTAAATAACAAGATCAATTCTCTATGCTCAAACTTTATTTAATTGAATTTTGTGGACTTTGATATAAGAGAGATTAGTAATCATGCCAGATAAAATCAAGATATTTATTTTTGTGTTTGTGAAAGTGAGGGATTCCAAATAAATGCTAATTTATCCAAAATAATTTGAAACATATAACTGCAATAATTGTAAGAAAATATATATAAATAATTTTTGAGAAGTTTTGAGAATGTTGACTCTCTCTTTCTTCTTTATTTTGTTTTGGTTTTGAAAGAGTCAAGAATATTGTTGTTTTTATTTTTATTATTTTTTTTTTTTTGAAAAAAATTAACAAGTGCCATAAATAAATACAACAAATAGTTTTGAAGATTTTGATGATTATGAATGTTTTTGGTGTTTTTGAATTTATAAATTGAAAGAAATACAAGATAGTGATTTTGAAATATTTTAAACAAATATATACAAGGATGAAATGACCAAATTTATACATAGTAACGTTTAAGATGCAAAATATTCATGGGTTCTTTAAGTTCTTTACCATCTAAGGTAGATAATTTGTATGCTCCTGATTCAAATTTAGCAGTGATAATGTATGGTCCAAGCCAGTTGGGCTCAAATTTACCTTTAAGGTCCTTAGTTGCATTAGTATTTTTTTGAAGATTTTGAGGATTTTGATTTTTTTGTATTTTGATTTTAATTTATGAATTGAAATTGGTGGTATATACAAGATGATCTATATACACTATACAAGGTTATTTGAGTATAGCATGTCTAAGGTTGCTTCAAAATCAAAGGAGGTTTTGAAGGATAATCTGGTTGAGGTGAAGGTAAGAATAGAAGGTGATGAATAAAAGGTAGTGATAACAAAAGCTTTGTTATAATGTAGAATAATGTAGCAAAAGATTTGACTTTTATATGTGTAAAATTGATCATGTTACAAAATAAAATGTAAGAAGGATAAGAAAGTTCTTCATTCTTATCACTATATTCCAAGTCTTGATAAGATGGAGGAAGCATATGTGAAAGATATGCATGGATGTTATTTGGTAAACAAGGATGATCATATATGGATGAAGAAAAGTGATGGATAGAAGATAATTGTGATAATAGAGAATGTATAGAACTTGATGTTTCAACCGTTAAATATTCTTCAAATGGTGTTGGGTCACCATGTATGGTAACAATTTTATTTGCAAGTTCAAACTTCAAACATTGGTGAAGAGTGGAAGGGACAACCCTCATCGTATGAATCCAAGGACTTCTGAGAAGTAGGTTGTAAGGTGAAGGGCAATATGCTACATAAAATAAAGTATCCAGGATCTTGGATCCAATATTAAGGGGAAGAATTATAGTACCTTGAGCTTCTTGAATTTCATTGTTAAAAGATTTTATAATAACATTTGATTCATTAAGATCTTCTTCCTTTAATTTGAGTTTTTGGAATAATTGATAAGTGCATAAATTAAGAGAGGAGCCATTATCTACCATGATAGTTTTAACAAGTGTTTCTTTACTAGATCCTGTAATGTAAAGATAGTAGTCTTCTTGTGGAGTAGAGGAAGGAATATCCTCATCATAGAATGAAATATGGTTAACCTCAAGAGGGTTTACACCATTAATTATGTTCTTAGAGAAAATATGATGAGGAACAAATTGTTGGCTAGGTATTTTGAACAAAATTTCCTTGTGAGAAATTTGTAATACTTCTAAAAGGGATATCTTTGCTTGAGGATTAATCACTTGTTGTTGGCTATCAAAGTGGATTTCAGATTGAGATTTTGATTCTAAAGATGAGCTTTCTATGCTTACATTCCATTTTGGATCATTCTCTAGAGCCAAAGATAGTTTTGAAGGTTGGTCAAATGAGGAATCCATATCTTGAATATCAGATTGAGTTGATTGAACTTGAGGTTGCTCATTTGTAGTTTTTGTTACAATATTAATAATATCATCATGATGGGACACATTAACATGCAATATTTGATTGGTTTCTTGTTGTTGATAATTGAATAGGGGTTCTTGGGAGATCCCCATGTCTTGATTGATTATTGGTATTTGTTGTGTAGGAGTTTGATTGTTTACTGGAGATTTATAATCAGTTGTAGATTGTAATTCCTTTATATTAAAAAGACCCTTATCAATCAAATCTTGAATTGCACATCTTAAATCTTTACAATTTTGTGTCATATGTCCATCTACTCTATGATATTCACAATGTAGCTCAGGTTTAAACCAATCTGTTGTGGTATCAAGTTGTCTTATGGAAGGGAGTTCAATCTTATTTGTATCAAGTAAATACTTGAGAATTATATCCATTGGTTGATTGAGCTTAGTAAATTTACGTGATGAAGGTTTTTGAGAGGTTTTTGATAAATGCCTTAGGAATTTCGTCATAAAAGGACCTAATGGTTTCTCACCTCTACTTTCTTTATTATGGGTAGAATGATGATAGGAAGATTGCGAAGTATGAGGTGAGTGCATGGTAGAATTGGAAGAATAAGTATTTTCTTGTTGAAATGGATGTGTTGTATTGAAAGAAGAATATTGAAAAGGTGGTGGAGGATTGTATGTGGATTGATAGACATAATATGGATATATGGGAGAATAGATAATATCGTTATGAAGAGGATTGGAAAAGGGATTGTTTTGTTGGGTTATGGATGAAAAATGAGAAAAGTGTGATGGAGGTGATGTTGAATAGGGATGAGGTTGGTCATAATCAACAAATGTATTTGGCTGAATTCTTCCAACATTACTGATGGGCTCATATTGATTTGAGTAAAAACTCATGGTTTCTTTAGTACTTCTAAAAGTAATATTTAATATCTACTATTTAGAATTGAATCTAAAACATACAAACTTGAAATGATGATTTTGTTTTTGTTTTTCTTGTATACATATATATATTTTTTTTGTTTTTGTTTTCAAAAGGTTTAAAATGCATTCACGTCGGGTTCACCAAAATGTATCGCTCCAAATTTTTCACACCCTTACCTTCAGGCTATAGGATCCGTGCCCGGAAGGGGGATGTGAAAAGGATGGCATGGTACCTCGGACTGAGAGGCCTTGCGAAGGTCCCGCCTCTCAAGGGAGGTGTATATTGGTGATTTTTTGATGGATGGTGGGTTCACCAGGAAACATTTAATGGCAGTTTCCATGCCTAGGTTGGGAATGTGTTTTATGTGTTCATTTTAGCCTTAAGCATTCAAATCCTAGGTTTGGCCAAAATGCGTCTAAGCTATTCTATATGAAGATGCAGATTAAATGAATACAAAAAATAGAATTAAGACAAAAAAATAGAGAAATTAAAGAATATTAAAAGAAGAATACCTGATCCGGATGTCTGATGAAGATTCTGATTCTTGAAGCAGTCAAGATCACCTCTGATTTGACAGGATCATCTGAGATCAGACAAGATCATCTGAGATCTGACGAATTCATCAGACGAATTCGTCAGAGACCTGCAAACAGAGAAATAGGTGCAAAATATAGAAAATACAACTATTCTAACAGAGGGAAACAATGTAAAATGACAGCAATAATATCAAACTGAAACTTAAAAATAGAAACATGAATGAATTATGCTAATTAGATAATAATTATGACTTAATTATGCATTTAATCTAGATGGGTGAACTCCAAAATGCAGAATAGCATAAAATATTGAATAAACTAGCTAATTACAACATAAAACAACAGAGAAAAGATGGAGAAATGCAAACTTTAGGCACTGATTGCCTCAATGTTGACTGCAGTCGAAATCATCTCGCATTGGTACGAAATCATCTCTGATTCGACAGGATCGCCTCCGATCTGAACAGGATCATCGACGACGATGTAAGCTTGCTCCGACTGAAAAACACTAAGGTACCTACAACAAAATTGGTATAGAACTAATGCAAATATGAATTTGGGATGTTTTAACGTGTATGAAGTCAGGTTACAGGAATTATCAGCCAGGGGGGTGCTAAGGGAAGGGCTTAGGATTAAATAGGCTTAGGAGGGAGGTTAGGAGGTTGGAGATCATCCCTATTTGGGAGATCTCCAATGGGGGAGGGTCTCTAACGACGTAGACACGCTTCTGCCCGGATTAGAGACCCGTTGGAACAGAAGCTAATTATGCAAAATCAGTTTTGGGACAAGATCGTCTGGACGTCCTAGCCTAGACGAAATCGTCAGATCTAGGGCGATATCGTCTGATCGGCGACGATATCGTCAAACGGTCAAAACAACCTCTAAAAATGGCATGAAAAAGGGGAAACGGATTACCCGATGGTTAACGGGCGGTTTGGGAGGTTAAAATTTGAATTTAAATTATTTACTAGAGTGAATGTAATTATTAAGATTTCACTGCGCCAATTTTAGGGTGCTATAGATAGTAGTCTAGTATGGTTATATGCATCTAAATCATGGTTAATGAACACTTATTTGGTTTATTCAAATCACTTGTATCATATTATCTTGCTCAAAATGGTAAATGAACAATGCAATTGCACACACATTTTGTATTTGAGAGATTTTGTGTATCATTATGATAAATCAAGATTGGAAATGAACTCACCTATGCACATGGGATTCCTTATAAATCTAACTTTTGTCTTTAAGATACTTTGAAATATTTTTTGCAAATTGTTTGGAATAAATTCATTTTCTTCTTTAAAGTACAGTTGTTTAGTATAAAGACAACTACATGCATTATCAAAAATCAAAATTTCTTTCAAAACCATACAATAAAGTCACACCCCCCACACACACACACACACACACAATATATATATATATATATATATATATATATATATATATATATATATATATATATATACTATTGACTTTCGTGATGATGGTATAGTTCCAAAACCAAAATTGGAATTTTTATGCCTAGCGCAAGTCCTCATCTTCATATTTTCAAAAAATATAAAATCAACCATGCAATAAAATTATTATTTTTTCTTTTGGATTTCGCGATGATGGTATAAGTCTATACCTACATATTCTATGCCTAGCGCAAACCATTGTACCAATTTTTATCCTCCATTTATTTAAAAATCATAAAAACATATGACTTAAATCATTATGTTACACAATTATGCTTTAAAAACAAACATGCACATTTTCACTATTTCATGTCATTATGTCAACCTTCAATTTTGCAATGATGGTATAATTCCTAGGGAATTATCCAAAAAATTTATCACACTTAGGAATTTATGCCTAGCAAAAATCATTTTAAAATTATTTCATGCATACTATTTTCATGGAAATCTGAAAAACAAACCATCATCATCATCATTTGCACCATCACACCAAAGTCTTAAGACAGTCTCTTAAGCACTCTTTTACTTTTAACAATATTTCTATACCGGGATTAGCTTGACGACCGAGTGAGCGGCGACTCCATGAAATGGTCTATAATAGTGACAATGTCCTTTGAAATTATTGTTAGAAGTCTCTTTTTATTTTTATCACATCACATCACAAACAACCAATTTGTTACATCAGATTATTTCATTTAAAATTTTACAAGCATGACATTTAAACCATAATATTTTCCAACCGACATAATTACATGAATCATCAAATCAATCACACTTCAAAACATTAAAGCATCATAAAAATCATCATACGACAAGTCATATGATCAAAAAATATCTCATCTATATATATATACAATAGTATATATACATCATATCAAAACCTAGATTGGTATGCCACAATCTATACCTTGGCATACTCAATCCTCTATCAAAAATAATAATAAATGCTCTATGTCTCAATCTGTACAATGTCATGCAGTACTCTAGCCTCGAGAACCCCTCGAGCTCTCAGCCTCATCTCCTCCCCCACCCTGAGGTGGACGAGGTGGCCCCATCACAGTATGTGTAGTACTATGAGTCCTAGTCATCGATCGAGATGAAGTCCTCGATGACCCAATCCTGATCGAATATGTGATGTTAGGCGGCAATGGTAGTCGTACCCTTTAACCCTCTAGCACCATCTAGAAATAGTATAATGTCCTTGGTAGAACGCGATCCGAGCAATCGATCCCATGCTAGCTCCCGAGTGCTCACCCCTCCGCCCCGTGCCCTAAGGCGTGCAATCTCATCTCTGAGCTGTGTCACCTCAGCTCGATGTCATGCAACCTCCTCCTATAGGGTCTGCACTTGTGCCTAGAGATAGATAGTCTCTGCCTGGAGAGTAGCCATCTCACTACTCTCCCTAGTGTCCACACCCTTGCCCTTATCGAGTGATGGTGGCCTCTCTCTCTATGGAGAAGGGGGTCTCTCCTCCCTCCTCTCCCTCTACCGTGGCCTCTCCTGCACCTGTGGCCTCCTCTAGCTCTCTCCCATCGTGACCCTGTGCTACCTCAATGGCTGCCTGGTGTCGCCTCCCTATCCGATGCATAACTACATGAATTAGACCCTGAGCCCTCATCATCCGAGGAGGGTGGATGCCTGCATACCAGGCATCGTAGCCATCGGCTACCCCTACGTCATCCCCATCCACTGGCTGAATGGGGGCATCATTCGTGTCCTGACTCCAAAATCGTTGCATATCTGGAGCCCCGCTAACTGTGGTGTTATCCCGAATAGTCCAAGAAAACTCATAGTCTCTCAGAGATGGGATCCCCTGCTGTAGACCGAACTACCACAAAACTCGGTCATAGCGATGGAGCTCCACCTCTCCCCTCTCCATCCGTAGCCAACAGACTTGCTTGATGCGAGCTAGCTCCTGTCCATCCTCGGCCCACCCTGGGTGCTCTCTCCATGGCCTCCAGGTGATCTGGTCTGGGACAAGGTCATCCAGTAGTCTTCGGGACATTGGCAGGTCTATCCATCACTATGACCCTCTCCGGAGCCACCAGTAGAAAACTCGGGGCCTCTCCCCGTCAATCCCTATCAGAGGAAGCCCTACCAGCCTCCACACTGCAATGTGCTCCCAGCACCAAACCTATAGGAGCGATGTCATAACTAGACATCGATCGCCCTTGTACATGACCCCATGTAGGATCCTATACAATCGACATAGCACAAAGCTCCCCCAAGCAAATCTGTACCCATGGTCTCGCATGTCATAGATCACATCTGCTAGCATCCATGGTACCCTGCACCCGCTCTGGTGGCATAGCAAAAGTCCACCTACCACCCCAGCCAAAACTTGTGTGAGTCTAGATGCCCCAGGCATCTGGCGTAGTGCCTCGATGTTCACTTCGCCCTTCTCCAGGGTAAAGCTCGGGCACCACACAATCTCCCCATAGCATGGCCCTGATTGGCCGTAGGAGTGATCAACCGTCCTTGTATGGGGATCCTCAAAATCCTCCATACATCCTCCAAAGTGGGAGTCATCTCCCCTATAGGTAGCCAAAAACAGGAAGAACCCGGATACCACCTCTCTGCTAGGGCTGTCAGTAGCCCCATATCTATAGACACTTGTGGCATTTCTGCCACATGCTGTAAGCCGACCTGAGCCAGCTGATCTCACTCTACCTGAGACAGGGTGGCCAAGTCATCTCTCAACCCTCCGTATTTCCATTTCTTTCTCTTTAGTAATCCTCTCTGCAACATAAACAACAAAACAACAAACAATCATTAATAACAAACTCAAGTGATTAAAAATGCAAGTTAAAATAAGTTCAATTTTATCAAATGATGATATCGTCCACTATTGGACGATATCGTCCCAAATTTGAGCAGAATCGTCTCCGATTTTGCAAGAGGAAATCGTCCCTAATTTGACGAAATCGTCCCCCTTTCGTCGATTTCGCCCTTAGACGAAATTGGTGAACTTGAGACGATTTCGTCGAAATCGGGACGATTTCGTCTCGACGACGTCGACGGCCCAAAAATAGCCGCGATGCTCAAAAATTGATTAAAATTTACCTAAAAAGCATGTAAATTCAAATTAAAGCATTCTAAACTAAGTTTAGACTCTTACTCGTAGCCCGTGCCGGACCTCTGTTGATCTGTGCATTGTCTCCACCATTTTTGCTTCCAGAGCTCTAAAACCAGAAAAATGAACAGTAAAAATGAATTAGGGTTTTACCCTATTTTTCTTAATTTTATTCAAAAACAATTAAAAACATTTTTTCAAATTTTGCTTTTCCGCGTTTTTACCTCAAACGTTCGATTTGGGTAAAAACACGGAGGGGGCACCATAGTAAGCTGTCGTATGATTCGACCAAGAATCGTCGCCTAAAAATGGGAATAATTTTTTGCTTTCTCGTAGATCGAGAAGAACTCATCTTTAATGCATTTTCTTTGGAAAATTTGCTAAAGAGGGGGCAAAATGTAGCACCCTAAAATTGGCACAGTAAAACCTTAATAATTACAATTACTCTAGTAAATAATTCAAATTCAAATTTTAACCTCCCAAACATCCCGTTAACCGTCGTTTAATCCGTTTCCCCCTTTCCCGTGCCATTTTTAGAGTTTGTTTTGATCGTTTGACGATATCGTCGCCGATCAGACGATATCGCCTCAGATCTGACGATTTCGTCTGGGCAAGGACGTCCAGACGATCTTGTCCCTAAACTAATTTTTCACAATTAGCTTCTATTCCAACGGGTCTCTAATCTGGGCAGAAGCGTGTCTACACCGTTAGAGACCCTCCCCCATTGGAGATCTCCCAAATAGGGATGATCTCCAACCTCCTAACCTCCCTCCTAAGCCTATTTAATCCTAAGCCCTTCCCTTAGCACCCCCTAGCTGATAATTCCTGTAACTCGACCTTCATACGCATTAAAACATCTCAAATTCATATTTGCAGTAGTTCTATACCAATTTTGTTGCAGGTACCTTAGTATTTTTTTCAGTCGGAGCAAGCTTACATCGTCGTCGATGATCCTGTTTAGATCGGAGGTGAACCTGTCGAATCAGAGATGATTTCGTACCAATGCGAGATGATTTCGACTATAGTCAACATTGAGGCAATCAGTGCCTAAAGTTTGTATTTCTATATCTTTTCTCTATTGTTTTATTCTTCATGCATGTTTCTGCTTATAAGTTTCAGTTTGATAGTACTACTGTCATTTTACATTGTTTCCCTATGTTAGCATTGTTGCATTTTCTATATTTTGCACCTATTTCTCTGTTTGCAGGTCTTTGACGAATTCTTCTGACGAATTCGTCAGATCTCAGATGATCCTGTCAGATCTCAGACGATCCTGTCGAATTCCAGACGATCTCGACTGCTTCAAGAATCAGAATCTTCATCAGACATCCGAATCAGGTATTCTTCTTTTAATATTCCTTAATTTCTCTATTTTTTTGTCTTAATTCTATTTTTTGTATTCATTTAATCTACATCTTCATATAGAATAACTTAGACGCATTTTGGCCAAACCTAGGACTTGAATGCTTAAGGCTAAAATGAACACATAAAACACATTCCCAACCTAGGCATGGAAACTGCCATTGAATGTTTCTTGGTGAACCCACCATCCGTTGAAAAATCACCAATATACACCTCCCCTGAGATGCGGGACCTTCGCAAGGCCTCTCAGTCCGAGGTACCGTGCCATCCTTTTCACATCCCCCTTTCGGGCACGGATCCTATAGCCTGAAGGTAAGGATGCAAAAATTTTGGAGCGATACACAACCAAGAGAACTTGCATAAACTCCATTTACAAGCCTAAAATCTGAAAAGGGGAAAAATAGACATTTAATCTTGCATGTAAAAAATGACTCCTTCTTTCTTGTCCATAAGATGCAACTTTCTAAAATTTTATGTATTAAAAATTTGTCATTTTACAATAACAGAAATTTCTGGTTTTCCCAAACCAGTCAATGGAAGAAAAACAACCCGAACAGGTCTAGAATGGCCCTCTTGCCTTCAAATCTATAACTCTGCTCGTTGAAGTTTCCAACCCTTTCTGGCCTCTTTGAATGACGTATTTAAACTTCTAAAAAATTGTTTCTCCTTCCATGACGGTTCGTTTCATTTTCCAATGGTTGTTCGTTTCACCTTCCCTGACTGTTCGTTTCATTTTCCAATGGCTGTTCGTTTCACCTTCCCTTGTGCATGCATGTGCTTTGGTTTCCATTTTGTGGCCCTTCACCGCGAAAATGTAACATGTCGCGATATCACGACACTTTTGCCTCCTTTGGCCGTGAAAATGCAACATGTCGCGATATCGCGACACTTTTTCTCTTTTGGCCGCGAAAATGCAACATGTCGCGATATCGCGACACTTTTTCTCTTTCGTCCGCGACGATGCAACATGTCGCGATATCGCGACACTTTTTCTCTTTTGGTCGCGACGATGCAACATGTCGCGATATCGCGACACTTTTTTTTCTTTTGGTCGCGAAAATGCAACATGTCGCGATATCGCGACACTTTTTCTCTTTTGTTCTCTCTTTGGCCGCGAAAATGCAACATGTCGCGATATCGTGACACTTTTCTTTTTTCTCTTGCTCTTGTTCTTTTTGGCCGTGAAAATGCAACATGTCGCGATATCGTGACACTTTTTCTCTTTTGGCCGCGACAATGCAACATGTCGCGATATCGCGACACTTTTTCTCTTTTGGCCACGAAAATGCAACATGTCGCGATATCGTGACACTTTTTCTCTTTTGGCCATGACGATGCAACATGTCGCGATATCGCGACACTTTTTCTTTCTTTTCTTTCTCTTTTGCCGTGAAATGCAACATGTCGCGATATCGCGACACTTTTCCTCTTTTGGCCGCGACAATGCAACATGTCGCGATATCGCGACACTTTTTCTCTTTTGCTCTCTCTCTTTGCTTTGGACCGCGAAAATGCAACATGTCGCGATATCGCGACACTTTTTCATCCTTGCGGTGTTTTGCCTTTTCTTTGATCTTTAGCATATGGGCCACTTCGGTCTTCTTGGAAACATGCAAAAAAGGTGGGTCCCCAATTTTGGGGTACGTTGTGGAGCAGCCACAACAAATGGTGACTCTACTGGAAAATGCTCCTGAGCATTTTGGTGAGAACTCAACCTGAAAATACACGAACTCAAATACAAGCATCAGCAAATATCCAAAGAATGCAAATAGATCAGAAATACATGAAGCATCAGAATCGTTAAGCATCAGCTCGATGTGTGCAATGTGCTTCATTCCCTATCGTTTGAAACTCGTTCAACTTTCCATTGTCAGTTTCACTTATGATTCGTATGCAAGGCTATGAATGATTTGTGCAGGATTTGATGTATGACAACTATGCTAGAGATATAACAACCTGCTTTGCAAAAGCTCAAACTTTCTAGTATCATAAACAAACATATTAAAACTGTCAAACCCTCTTAGGACCAAATATGTGCATACTGAATTAATTTACTAGATCCCAAAGTTGGTTATGTGTCACTACCATCTTGAACCCATGTGCAAGTGTAAGTGAAATCAGAGCTTTGGGGAATCGGATTCCCAACCTAAGCGAGATGGGAATTTAACCCTATCCTTGCTACTCTGATATGGAGTTCATTACCTCATCTTGAACAAAATGATTTAACCTATTATGGATGAAATTGTCAAGCTAGCCTGTCCGTTTGAGCAATCAGTGGTCTTGCTTTTAGACAAGACATGTTGCCACGCATGAGCATACTCCACTGCCAGTCAGGCGTCTATAGCCCCGATGGAGATCAACCCCATAATCCAGGATTTGACTTTACTTTTGATTTCTTGAACCTTGGGGATGACTACCCATCCTTGCAAGGGACATGTAGTACGATCCTTCCAATCCAATATCAATGATGCAATAAAAGTAGAATGAAAAATATTTGCTTTGGAATTTCAAGTTCTTGAGTGGGCAAAATAGAAGCTTTGGGGAATCGGATTCTCAACCTAAGCGAGATGAGAATTAGACCCTATCCTTACTACTCCATGAAGGTCAAATCAGAGCTTTGGGGAATTGGATCCTCAACCTAAGTTCGATGAGGATTTAACCCTATCCTTACTACTCCGATTTTAGGCTTTAAGCACTATGGGAGTGGTAAAAACCACTGTTTTAAGGATTATGTTGCATGATAGGATAGACACGAAATACTCCTTTCGCCTCACCTTTTCTTCCAAGTATGGTTTTGACCATTTTACTCAAGATCCTCTTTAATATGTGTAGAACGTGCTTGGTTCAAGATAGTTCGGGCATCATTTCCCAACCTTAGGATCCTTTTAATATATGTTATATAATAACCCTAAGAGGATTCGACACCTTTTCAATGATTGTACTTGAAATGTAGATGCAACTGAGATGAAATGTATATGCAATGCGGAATGTAACATGAGATATGGATGAATGCATTGCTCTCTTTTGAAATGCGGATGGAGTATATCACCTACTTTGCCATAATTTGTAAAACTGACAACTTCATGCATCACAAGTTTCAAACGATATTATTTAATGTGTTTGCGTTACTTGTGGAGCTTTCTACAATACAATTCCAATGTTTCATATTCTCCTAGTCTTAGTCAACATTCATAAGGACATAAGTTGACATCTCGCTTTTTTTTTTTTTTTTCAAAACAAACCAAAAATGTCCAAAGGACCAACACACAAAACTTAAAACCAAAACTGAAATGCAAACCCAACATCAAAAACCAAAAAATATATATACAAATGTACAATATGGTACAAGATGATGCAAAACTTGGACTATCACTTTCCCGGATCCCAAACATGATTAGAACATTTCAAAAGACATATGACACAATAGGTATGCCAAATGTTGTAGGAATCCAACAACAATAAGATCAAACCAAGCAATGCAAAAAAATTCAACTTGCCTCGCTCACCCCACCAATTTGATTTAGTGTCATTAGTACTCTCATAGGTGAGATTCAAATCATCAAATTGATTAGACAATATTTGATCTTCAATTTCATCTCGTCTATTCTTTAAGGTATAAATTTCATAATTCCATTCATGATTTAGAACTAGGCTTTCTTTATTCAAAATGAAATTTTGTAAGCAAGAGCCTATTTCTAAAAATTTCAAAGCTAATTCATTTTCCATGTTCTTAGGCCAATTAAAATTGTGCAACAATTTACAAGCCTCTAGGATATTTACTAAATTGGGATCATTAGGAGTTTTTATCCTAGGTTCAAGAATTAATTGTTGATGAATTTGATTTAGCAATTTAAATGCATCAAGCTCCTTTTCATTCATTAAAGTAATGTTATCAAAGGTGTGGTTAGAAATTAATCCTTGTTCTTCATTCACCTTCAATGGCATTTCATCATATAGCACTTGTTCTTTCTCCATGATTCGTTTATCAAAGGCACCAAACTTAGGTACCCAATTGAACACACGTCCATCCTTTTCAACCCTCAAATATTTTTGGTCAAAGTGTATGTCAAGTAACTCATCTTCATGATCAATCACTTGCGTCTCCTCCCATTCATCTTCACCTTCCTTAGATGGTTCGAGTTATTTCCAAAAGTGGGTTATCTCTTGAATTCAAATTGGTAAAGCTATCATAATCAAAATTTGTAACCCATGATTCAATTTTATCACAATTTGGAAGGTGTGGATCCTCTTGGTCATCACTTTCGAGAACATCATCCAAAGTGTCATTCGAGAACAAGTGGTGAAATTCGATTATGTCTTCAACTTCATTTGTTGATTTTCCTTCCAATTCATTTTCAACCACTTGTGATGGCTTAGGAGCTTCTATAATGGGATCGATTTTTGAATTCCGTGTCATATAGTTGCTCCAATCCTTTGTAAGTACATCTGACCAAATCATGTCCACATAAGTTTGTTCATCCAAATCGTCCTTTTTGGGTAATGATTCTGGATATTTCTTTTCCAAAACAAGATGGTGATCATTTGATTCCAACTTCTTGTTACCCATCCATAGAATTTCTTCTCCAAAATCTTCATGCTCTTCAAGACTTTTCGAATAGGTATTTACTTCAACATGAGTCACCTCAAAATCTCTTGTAACGCTCGAAGAAGCATAACATGAAACACCATTAAGATCGGCATTATGAATTTTCTTCCTAGGATGATTTGGATGCATACATTGATGTGCTCATTTTTGTGGTGGAACATGCCTACATACCTTCTTAACCACTTTCTTTTGCTCTTTTACTTTCGATACGAACTCTTTGGGTTGAGTGGTAGAAGTAGTAGGATTAGTTGGATTGATATCCACGGACTGAGCTTGAACATTTGTTGCGATGGTTCCATGAGTGACCACATGATTCTCTAATTGAGGCATAGTTGGATGGATGGAAGTACTTGTATAAGCACAAGTGGGAGCATAAGTTGGTATGGTAGGATAAAGTTGATTGTAGGGAAAAACATTTAATATCAAATTTTGTTGTGCCCACGCTTGATTTACCATCGAGGTTTGATTGCAAGCCCCTAGTTGTCCTACCATAGTTGATTGCTCCATTCCATAACCTTGTGGCCTCAATTGTTGATCTACAATCATAGCTTCTGTGTAGGCCGATGCAAGATCAGTAACCAAGGGATTCATCCTAACAAATATGGCAAATAATGGATCCAATGCTCGAAAGTATATTTGAAGAGCACCACTTTCCTCAATAGTATAGGGAGAAATTAATCTCGCATAAAGCTTTCGAAACCTCAAGTTGAAATTTCTCACTGGCTCATTAGGTTCTCTTTTGCAAGAAACAAATTGTTGATATATCGTGAGAGGATCAATGAACAACCTAAATTGATTGATAAACTCATCTTTCAATTGCGTCCAAGATGTAATAGAACCAGTGGGTAAATTGATGTACCAATCATATGCCACCTCATCTAGGGTTCCAGGAAACATTCTACATGCCACATCCTCATGTTCGACATTCCATCTAACTAGGATATCCACATAGGCTTGAATATGTTCCTCGGCTGATGTTGGACCATTGTGCTTAAATTTGGGCAAACATTTTTCTACGTTCTTGGGTAAATCATGAGAATCTCCACTAATGTTCAAAGGACTAACATGTATCCCATACCACGTTCCTGCAATTGTAGCCATTAATGAAACTCAAAGAATAACTTCAAAACCAATTTGTTAGTCATGAATAAAAGAAGGAACCATGACAAAGCAATATTCTAAAAATGTAAATTAGTTTCTGATTCACCAGATCGCATATGCGCAAGTGAAGAGCATACTCCTAGTGTTGTAGGCTTTTCGATTCACAAGATCGCATTACACGCAAGTGAAGAGCATAATACCGACAACAAATACATTTTTAGACAAAATAATTCCTTACAAATAAGCATGAAATGACTAGCAAATATCAAACATGTAACGTATGAATAATCATGTTAGCATCAACCAAGAAATGTATCCATTAAAATCAAATGAAAGTAATTGCATGGAGACAACCTCGTTAGTCAAGACCAAAATTTTTTCAAAATCAAATCAAAACACATTATTCCTGTATGAACAATCAAAAGCGTTAGAACAATGCATAGCAATTCATGTCCTCCTTTTAACACTACAAGGTTGTATTGTTAAAAGAGGGCTAAAGATAATAATCAATAGGGCATGAAATATTCAAAATTTAAATCCCTATAGCATTTAAATCACATTGAAATAAACCAATTCAGGCCCTCCTTCTAGCGCCAAAATGTTGAGTGGTATTTTCACACAATTGTGAAAGTACACTCTCCTTTAGGATTTGGGTTCCAAATCCCCTCTTGCAAAGAAGTTAAACAAACAACTTCTCCAAGGTCTCCGCTGTATTAGCATTTGCATATGTGTATTAGTAATCTCAAATAAAGATATTCAATTTAAATGCTTGGAACACCTTAGTGATTGCAAGTAACTGTAAACAAGGGGCAATGTTGGTTTATTTTACCATGAAACTTTAGTGATTGTTCATTGAACCAAAATAAAGCAAATGTGAGTTGGTCCTCATATGACCATGATGTAGTGCTCAAGAAATGGAAATTTGTGAAAATGCCATAAAACATAACTCCTTCAATGAAATTGGAATTTTCATGAAGGGAATGTCATCATAGGCTCATGAGTGCAAAACAAAACTAAAAAAATGAAATTTGACCTTAAAATGGAAATTTTCATTTTTCGGATTTTTTAAAATCTGCAGTAAAACAACTTCGATGAATTTTTTTTAAATATTAAACAACTCCAAAAATGAAATTTCAAATTGCGTATTAGAAGTATGAAGTATAACCTACGCAATGGTTAAATTATTTTTGGATTTTGAAGTTTTTTAAATGTTTATTTTAATGCCTGAAAATAAAAAAAAGTTAAAATTTCTGGAAAATAAAATGCAGAAAATGAAAATGAAATGCAAAAAATGGAACACAAGATGCATTCAGTTTGATGCTATCCTATTCCGACAAAACCGAAGATATGAGGTTTTCATGCATGCAACCTAACCTATTGGACCTGCAAAACAAGCACAATCCGGATAAGCTAAGTGCTGGCTCCTAGGGTTTTAAATGAGGTTTTCAGATTTAAACATTCGCATGAAGCAACCAAGAAACTTGCATAAACTCCATTTACAAGCCTAAAATCTGAAAAGGGGAAAAATAGACATTTAATCTTGCATGCAGAAAATGACTCCTTCTTTCTTGTCCATAAGATGCAACTTTCTGAAATTTTTTGTATTAAAAATTTGTCATTTTACAATAACAAAAATTTTTGGTTTTCCCAAACCAGTCAATGGAAGAAAACAACTCGAACAGGTCCAGAATGGCCCTCTTGCCTTCAAATCTGTAATTCTACTCATGGCAGTTTCCAACCCCTTCTGGCCTCTTTGAATGGCGTATTTAAACTTCTGAAAAAATTGTTTCTCCTTCCATGACGGTTCGTTTCATTTTCCAATGGTTGTTCGTTTCACCTTCCCTGACTATTCATTTCATTTTCCAATGGTTGTTCGTTTCACCTTCCCTTGTGCATGCATGTGCTTTGGTTTCCATTTTGTGGCCCTTCACCATGAAAATGTAACATGTCGCGATATCGCGACACTTTTCTCCTCTTTTGGCCGCGAAAATGCAACATGTCGCGATATCGCGACACTTTTTCTCTTTTGGCCGCGAAAATGCAACATGTCGCGATATCGCGACACTTTTTCTCTTTTGGCCACGAAAATGCAACATGTCGCGATATCGCGACACTTTTTCTCTTTCGGTCACGAAAATGCAACATGTCGCGATATCGCGACACTTTTTCCTTTTGGCCGCGAAAATGCAACATGTCGCGATATCGCGACACTTTTTGTCTTTGGCCGCGAAAATGCAACATGTCGCGATATCGCGACACTTTTCTTTCTTCTCTTGCTCTTGTTCTTTTGGCCGTGAAAATGCAACATGTCGCGATATCGCGACACTTTTCTCTTTTGGCCGCGAAAATGCAACATGTCGCGATATCGCGACACTTTTTCTCTTTTGGCCGCGAAAATGCAACATGTCGCGATATCGCGACACTTTTTCTCTTTTTTTCTCTTCTCTTTTGGCTGCGAAAATGCAACATGTCGCGATATCGCGACACTTTTTCTTTCTTGTCTTTCTCTTCTCTTTTTTCGCGACAATGCAACATGTCGCGATATCGCGACACTTTTTCTCTTTTGGCCGCGACAATGCAACATGTCGCGATATCGCGACACTTTTTCTCTTTTGCTCTCTCTCTTTGCTTTGGACCGCGAAAATGCAACATGTCGCGATATCGCGACACTTTTTCATCCTTGCGGTGTTTTGCCTTTTCTTTGATCTTTAGCATATGGGCCACTTCGGTCTTCTTGGAAACATGCAAAAAAGGTGGGTCCCCAATTTTGGGGTACGTTGTGGAGTAGCCACAACAATGCATAAAATGTGTATAGGTGTCACCCCCTTGTCCATAAAATTAATAACACATGATAATGGTAGGTTTGTTAAAGGTAAATTGAAAATTTTTAAATTTTTAAAAAGTTTTAGTGGCATATTATATGATTTTGGCCAAAGTTTGTTGTGTTATAAATTTTCTATATAGAAGAGTTTTTATCCTTTTTTAAACTCATATAATTTTTTGAACTCTTGGTTGAGGAAATATTATTTCTATCTAGAATTAAACTTACGAGACTTTAGTTTTGTAAGAATATAATGAACCATCTTCTATATGTATCTTTGTTCAATGGATCAAGTTATGCCACTTAGTAAATTTAAACAAAATCTTTGTTGCATAGCAAGGGATTCCTAAAATGTGTTAATGAGGGTTAAGCTAATATTGATTCTACAAAAATGTCTTATAGAAGGATAAGAAGAAAGAATTACAATGTGTGATAGCTCTTTATATGGATAAATATATGATAGTCACATTACTAATACTTATGATCCCAAGAAATTGTTCGGCAAATTTTAGAAGATGTGTGATCTTGTTGAATCCACATAGATAAGTGGATTAGAAGCAAAGCCTATTATCTTGAATATGGAAAGTATGAAAATATATCTATTTTTGTCAAATAAAGTGATGATAAGAAAAAGAACAAGAAAGTTCACTATCTCAATATGATCTTCAATAATATTTATAAAATTTATGATATGGTAGCCACATTATTTGATATGGTTTACATGTAATTTACTTCTCATCTAGTTCCTAAACTTGAAGATTGGTTTACCTATTTTCTCCACTAACAATCTTGGAAGATGTATAGAATGAGTGGATCTATCTCTCTATGCATGCTCATACAAATAAAGTACTCAAGGAAGATGTAGAAGAAGCAAAAATAGGGATAACAAAAAGCCAAAACCCCTAAAGATACTAGTTTTTAGATTTTGGAAGGAGGGACACAAGGTAAATTTTTGTCAATAGTCGATCAAGAATCTTAAGGAAGCAACCAAGAAGGGGGTGGTGATACTTATATTTACTTTGCACAAGCGAAGGATGAACATGAATATGAAACCTCACATGCACATGTTATTCATTAAGCCTATTTGACCTCCACATATTTGAAGGAATGGATTACAATTTTAGGAAAAACATGACAAATGATAAAGCATCACCATTTTTGATTGACTATAGTGAATAACATCATTGTTAGCATATGGTCATTACTAATTATGACTATTTGTAGGTGGATGGTTGTTGGAAGGTGAATTTTGATTTCTTGTTATTCAAGAAAGACCATGTATCAGTTGTGGATTGTATTCGTCTTTCTATTTATAACATCACTCATATAAAAAAAGGATCAAATTTTGGCCTAATATATGGGTGGTAAGTACATTGACGGTTATCTTAAGATAGTAGCCATAGGGTGTTGTGATGAATTTTCTTCTTCTTGGTTTAGATAGCAAGAAATTATAAGATAATATTATAAACTACAATAGTTATTGTGAATATAGTAGCTTTGTGAAAAACCTTCTTATTATTCCTCCAATAAGAAAGGCTTTGTTGTTATAGTGGCCAAGGAAGATGACATCAACATGCATTGGCAATATAGACTTAGGCAAATCAACTATGGGTCCCTGAAGAACATGAGTCAAATTTAGATGGTAGAGGGCCTTCCTTTTGTTAACTTCCCTTGTGGTGTTTGTGAGTGGTGTATTTTGGGTAAGCACCATCAACAACCTTTACATGCTACTCAACTATTGGAGCTTATTCATAGTGATATTTATGGACTAATGAGTTGTCATTATATTTTTTTGAATAGGTACTTCCCATCATTTGTTGATGATTACCCAAGGTATGTATGGATCTACACGATTTGTAGTAAGGAGGATGCCTTTAAAAATTTTATAATATTTAAAGATTTTGTAAATTAGTTTGGGAGGAAGATCAAGTGTCTAAGTTTGATGGCTAAGGTGAATCTGTCATTTATACCTTTGGTGATTTTTTGGCTCATGATGAATTTTCTTTTTAGATGAATATTTGTTATACCTCCAAGCATAATTTGGTTTGATGAACAAAATAACATAGTCATTATGGAGATAGCTAGATGTATGTTATATGGTAATTATATGGAGCCCAAGCTCTATGGTGAAATAGTAAATCGTGCTCCACATATTATCAAGAGACTACCAACTTATGCAATCTAAGGTATAACACCTCTTGTGATAGAAGATAATCCTAATATTTCTTAATTTTGTATCTTTGGTATAGATGCATTGGCTCAAATTCCTAGAGATAAATGAGACAATGTTGTTGCAAAGAGTTATCATTGCATACATATAGGATATTCTAATACTTTAAAGGCTTATCATATTTATGACCTATCAAGCCAAAGAGTATCATTTATTGTGATATGATATTTGATTAATTACTTCTATCAAATCCTTGAGTCCACTTCCCATGATTTTGATAAATAATTTTAATTTATAATTATAAATTTAAACACAAATGTAAACATAAATAATGATACTAACTCTTTTTTATTATTATATAATTTAATATAATACAAATAAAACTTCTTTTAATCTTATAACTAATTTTAAAAATAAATAAATAAACCAATCAAACATTTTTTCGTCTAGGTCTTCAACCTCCAACAAAAATAAAATTATTTTCTCTCGTACATCCAATGTCATCCAAAGCATGGAAAACAAAGCACCATCGATATTTTATGAATACAATCTTATCCAATCTTCAAAAAAATTCACCACACTAATAGTATCTTATTTTCCATGCCTTGGACAATAGATGCATTGGACATGGGAAAGATCTATATTTGATCAAACTACTAAGTTTTACCACTTACACACTTCAGATATTCCAATCTAATTTTCTGCTTAAATCCATAACCAAATCATCAATTAATTCTACTCTACGATTATCAAGCAGGCTGGATCTCTTTCTCTTCAAAAGTCCACTTGAACCTGGATATCTTTAGTTTTTTAAGAAGAGGCGTCCACTTAACCTCCATAACTCCTCTAAGCTTGCCAGCTATGGAAATTGCCTCCCAGATCCTCCCCTCCTCATATTTCACTGTCCAGATTGTGCACTGCCTTGCCAGTGTGTCAGGTAATTGTAGCAGACAGTGACCGATGACATCAGCCAAGGACTTGTGCAGCTCATCAACCAATGCCCTTTCATCACTATCACTAGGAATCCTACTAAGGACTCGTTTGCATACCCTATACATGTTGTAATTTGATGCTACCATATTCCAATCCTTTGAATCCTATAGATGAGGACCACGATAAGATGGTTGGTCAGTACATTTTTTTATGTCTTCTTCACCTTCCTCGCCTCCTAAAACTTTTTGGGAGTCTTCTTCCTCACCCTCACCTTCGAAAACTTGTTAAGAGTATTATTCCTCTTCCTTGCCTCCATAAACTTGTTGGAAGTCTTCTTCCTCTTCCTCACCTCTATAAACTTGTTGGGAGGCCTCACCTTGGGAAACTTGTTGGATTTTTCCTACTGCCTTCTCCTCGATTTGATAAATTGGTTGTATTTCCCCCTGTTCTATGTCCTTGCCTGGGGGGATCTCTTCTAATTCCTGGCCTGGCGGCTTCTTTTGTAATTCTTCGTCTGGTGGCGGTATCAGATGGGCGTTGAGTTGCTCCAGGGCTTCTCCCATTAACCTGACGACAGCTTCACGTCCTGTCTCATGATTTTCTTTCTTCAGAGAAGGATCACTTTCTTTCTTCAAAGAAGGATCCCTGAGCCTTAGCAGCCTTTTGTATTCTTTGTCTGCAGCTAAACTCATTCGATCAACCTCTACATCGAAAGGTCGTTCAACGTTGGAGCTCTCAACAAATGTCATCAGCTTCCAAGCTTGCCGGTAAGCTTCTAGATACCATGGCATGTCGGGAGGGGAGACTGTGTCGATGATCTTGAGCAATGAGACTGCACTTATCTTCCAAGAGTTTTCATTCAAAAATGGAAAATATTTCCTAACAAGCTGCAATGATTCAAGTTGATTTACAAACCTCATTTTAGGTCTGACACTGGAATCAAAGTGCTTGTTAAGTAATGTCTTCAAATGTTGGAAGCCCTGACCCTTGACACGTCCGTTTTACAGGCGATTCTTTGCTTCGTTGAAAATTCTTCCAATGCTTCCTCGTATTTTCTAAATTGTTGGTTGTCGCCATTCTTGCTAGGCTGGACCAAACACCTACAAAAAATTGTGGAACATAACACCTTCTTTGAAAAAAACAATTTGCATTTGCTGAAGAAGACCACCGAAGTTTGCAGTGCCCAAAGAAAATGCACAGGCAAATATATCTCACATTTCTTTGCTGTCGACGTCGTGGCTGCCCATAATTTTTTTTTTTGGTCCAGCCTCGGCCACCAATTATGCAACACAAACACATCTCTCAGCTTAGAGATGCTCCTCCTCCAAAAGTCCTCCATAGACCATCTTGTTATAAATATTAACCCAGATTTCATGCCTTAGCTGGACTATGCTTGCATAGTTAGGGATCTCAAAAAAAGTTTGACATGACGTCACACCTACCCTCTAATAAATGTGACGTCTGATAGATTCAATCATCACAAAATTTAATGCCAGTTCGGCGATTGGTCAAAAACCCTAGTTGAGGGTCTGTCAGAACCTGTCAGAGGACAAACCCTATCTTCCTCTCCCTGTGGCTATATAAGGCAGTTCGGGTCTTCAGACATATGTGTGGAAAGAAGGTGGAGAAAGAGAGGAGAGCAGGAGAAAATTTGGAGAAACAACAAAGTAGGAGACGAGAATGTTTCAGTGAGCAGTGTGGCTCATCTGTTTAATGTCTGAGCAACAGACTCAACATTTGTTTTTTGTTTCAGTTAATCCTGTAGCTTTAGCCTGTAGATGTTAGTTTTCCTCAGTTGAGGACTTTCGTAACCCTCATTTTATATGAATAAATTTTGTTTTTGTTTAAGGCATCTGTAGGGTTTACAGTTATCTCTATGTGCTAAAGTTTGTTGTTCTTTGTACAAATTGCCTCAGAGCGATTTCATTCGAGTTCTATAAGTTAGAGCTCAGATCTAAAATATTGCATTTAGATTTGGTGTTTTTCTCCTCCCTTACAGTTCTTCCCAAGCCAGGGAAACCAACGCCATAGCCGTGTAAGCGTCTGGACAGAAAAATTTTGCAAGGCCAAAATTTAGCCAAGTCTGGAGCTGTCTTCCCAACTTCGTTGCGAAGTCGGACTTCGCTACCTTTGACCAGTGCAACCCGACTTCACACCTTTGATCGTGTGCAACCTGATTGCACACCAGATCCGTGTGCAACCTGACTGTGCACCTCGGTCCATGCACAACTTGACTATGCACCTCGATCCATGCATAACTTGATTATGCACTAAATTTGTATGCAACTTGACTGTGCACCAGATCTATGTGCAACCTGAATACGCACTAAATTCATGTAGAACCCGATTGCGCAACCCTCATTCACACTTCACTCCTGCTTCTTAGACTTCGATGAAAATCAAAATTAAAACTCTTCAAATTGGTATTAGAGCCACTAATGCCTTGATGCGGAGACCGAAGAAGAATGGTTTCTAGTAGCAACAACTTGTAGTTGTAGATCCCATGCTTCAATAGGAAAAACTACAATTACTGGAGCATCCAGATGAAGATCCTTTTTGGATTTCAAGAGCTGTGGAAGTTAGTCAAGAACGACTACCTAGAACCGAAAGATGCAGCAGCACTGGCTACTTGCTCTCAAGCAAACAAGGACTTGTTGAAAGAGAACACGAAGAAGGACCAGAAGGCTCTCTTCTACATCATGAAAGCGGTCAAGGAGTCCATCTTCTTGTGGATCGCATCAGCCACCAAGGCGAAGCAAGCCTGGGAGATTCTAGCCAGCTCATACCAGGGCACCAATAAGATAAATTTGGTGAAGTTGCAGATGCTCAAGAGGGAGTTTGAAAATTTGCAGATGAGTGAGTCCAAGTCCATGAGTGATTTCTTCATCTAGACGATGGATATTATCAACCAGATGTGGTTGAATGGAGAAAATGTGTAGAGCCAGAGAATCATGGAGAAGATTCTCATCTGCCTACCAAGTTTGACTCAGTTGTGATAGCAATCGAAGAGTCGAGGGATCTGACAACCCTCTCGATAGACGAACTCATGGGTTCATTGCAGACACATGAACAGTGGCTGAGTCGTTCATCTCAGACCTCTTTGGAGCAAGCATTTAGGGCTCATGTCTCATTTCGAGATAGTGACAAACAAGATTCCCACCATGGTGCCTCTAGTTCTCATAGAGCAAGAGGCAAAGGTAGGCGTGGGAAAGGCAACAAGCAAGGAGGAAGGTCAAAACCTAGCAAAGGAGAGACCAACTGTAATTTCCATCAGCAAGGTGGAAGAGGCAGTTCAAAAAATTAGAAAGTTGGATCTGGTTAGAAGGACATGTCAAAGGTCCAGTGCTATTTCTGCAAGAAGTTCAACCATTACATCTCACAGTGCAGAAAATAGATGGCCAAGGAGAACCAGCAGCAAGCCCATTACACGGATGAAACCAAAAATGTAGTAGGATGAAATGTGCTATTGAATTGCAACATTGAGGAAGAGTGCTAGAAGAATGTTTGGTATTTAGACAGTGGGTGCAGCAACCACATGACGGGGAACAAGGAGATGTTCTCCCAATTGGATGAAATAGTCTAGTCTGAGGTGAAGATGGGGAACAACAACAAGGTTCCTATAATGAGGAAATGAAATATCCTCATCCGCATCAGGCACAACGAATGAAAGCAGATATGTGATGTCTACTATGTGCCTGGCCTGAAGCATAACCTATTGAGCGTTGGATAGCTCGTGCAGAAGGGACATACGGTCCAGTTCAAATATGGAGCTTGCACCATCAGAGAAAAGTCACATGGGTAGATTGCTACAATGTCCATGATGAAGAATAAAATATTTCTGCTACAGATTCAAAATGAATCATTGATGTCTTTGAGTGCAGTTGTAAAAGATGCTACCTGGTTGTGGCATCTCAGATTTGGTCACCTGAACTTCAGTGGCCTGAATCAACTCCACAAGAAACATATGGTGAAGGGTTTAACCTTGATAGAGTAGCAAAATCAAGTTTGTGAGGGCTACTTAGTCGATTAACAACATAGGGATTCGTTCCCTTTCGGTCAGTCTTGGAGAGCATCATAGCCACTAGAGCTGGTGCACTTAGACATTTGTGATCCGATGCAGACCAAAACGTTTGCCAGTAACAAATACTTCTTAACGTTCATAGATGATTTCAACCGGAATACTTGGATCTATGCCATCAATTTGAAGTTAGAAGCATTTGCCAGATTCAAGGAGTTCAAGGCTCTAGTGGAGAAATAGAGCGAATATCAGATCAAGACTCTCAAGACAGATGGCGGAGGTGAATACATCTCGAACAAATTCCATAACTACTACAAGCAGCACATAATTCGAAGGCAGTTCACTGCTAGATACATGCCACAATAGAACGATGTAGTTCAGAGAAAGAATCGGACCATCATGGAGATGGCACGAAGCATGCTAAATCCAAAGGGATTGTCACACGAATTTTGGGCAGAAGTTGTAACATGTGCAGTCTACCTGCTGAATAGATGTCCCACCAAAATCATGAAGGACAAAATCCCTCAAGAGGCCTGGAGCGGTGTGAAGCCAAGTGTGGCTCACTTGCATGTGTTTGGGTGCATTGCATATGCACATGTTCCAGAATAAAAGCGACAGAAGTTGGATGATAGAGCTAAAAAGTGCATTTTCATAGGGTACAGTGAGCAGGCGAAGGCATATAGGTTGTACAACCCTGTGACGAAGAAGCTCATCATCAACCGTGATGTGAAATTCCTTGAAGATGAATCCTGGAACTAGAAGTCAGAGACTGGCCAGTCAGATCCAGTAGTAGTACAGTCTTTTGACTTGGAAGAAGGAAGTGTGTAGCCACCTGCAACCTCTAGCAGCAGCAGCGATGCCAGCAGTAGCACAACCACTCCATCTCGGTCACCTCCATGTGCAAGTAGAATCCAGAACTTGGTGACGCCAGCGAAGACAAGGAGCTTGTAAGAAATCTACGAGGCAACCCAAACCCATGTAGATGAAGAGTACTCTGACTTTGCATTCTTTACTGAAGTTGATCTAGTAGAGTTGGAAGACGCAAGTCCGAATCAAAAGTGGATGCAGGCGATGGACGAGGAGATTAAAGCCATTGAAAAGAATGATACATGGCAACTAACAGATCTTCCAGTAGGGAAGAATACCATTGGGTTCAAGTGGGTGTATAAGACAAAGTTCAACGCCCAAGGAGTCATTGACAAGCATAAAGCCAGACTGGTGGCGAAGGGTTACAAGCAGAAGTCAAGCATCGATTACTATGAGGTTTATGCGCCTATAGCCTGACTTGACACAGTCAGGATGATCCTGGCATTAGCATCCCAACAGGGTTGGAAGATGTACCAGATGGATGTCAAGTCAGCCTTCCTCAATGAAGTGTTAGAGGAAGAGGTCTACATAGACCAGCCACCAGGTTACGAAATTGAATGCCATGAAGGCAAAGTCTTGAAGCTGAAAAATGCCTCGTACGGTTTGAAATAGGTGCCTTGGGCTTGGTACAGCCAGATTGATAGTTATTTTCAAGAAAATGGGTTTGTCAAATGCCCATATGATCACACCCTGTACATGAATACAAATGAAGCAGGTGAGCTCATTATCGTCTACCTGTATGTGGACGATTTGATTTATACTGGCAACAACAATGTCATGTTCGACTAGTTCAGAATAGCCATGAAGAAGGAGTTCGAGATGACGGACTTAGGGCTGATGAAGCATTTTCTCGGCATTAAAGTTGACCAATCGATAGATGGCATCTTCATTTCTCAGGGCAAGTATGCGAAGGATGTCCTGAAGGGGTTCAAGATGGAGGATAGCAAACCTGCCATCACACCTGTAGCCACAGGTTTGAAGCTAAGCAAGTTGGATTCAAGGAGGAATGTAGATCCAACCCTGTTCAAGAGGCTAGTTGGCAGTTTCATGTATTTTACTGCAACTCGACCAGATCTGATGTTCGAAGTCAGTCTGATCAATCATTTTATGGAGACTTCGAAGGACACGCACTGGCAAGCAGGTAAGAGGATCTTGCGCTATGTCAATGGGATGCGAAACAATGGCCTATTTTACGCTAGATAGGACCAGTTGGAACTAGTCGACTTCACAGATAGTGACTGGGTTGGCAATACCGATGATCGAAAGAGCACCTCCGAGTATGCTTTCCATCTCATATTAGGGGCAGTCTCATGGGCATCCAAGAAACAACCCATCCTTGTGTTGTCCATAATCGAAGCAGAATATGTCACCGCCACGTCAGCCACATGCCAGACAATTTGGTTGCGAAGAGTTCTGAATGAACTAAACTATCCTCTGGAAGGTGCAACAACAATTTTTTATGATAACAATTCAGCCATCGCATTGTCAAAGGATCCCATGTTCCATGGTCGGACGAAGCACATCGATATTCGTTATCACTTCATCAGAGATTTGGTGAAGTCCAAAGAAATTCAACTGTAGTTTTGCAAATCCAAGTAGCAGTTGGCAGATATTTTCATGAAGCCTTTGAAGGAGGAAGACTTCAGCAGATTGCGAGAGCAGCTTGGATTCAAAGCACTCGTGAAATCAGGTTTAAAGGAGGGTGTTAGAAATATTAACCAATATTTCACACCTCAGTCAAACTGCGCTTGTGTAGTCAGGGATCCCGAAAAAAGTTTGATTTGACGTCGCACCTACCCTCTGATAGATGTGACGTCTGATAGATCCAATCACCACAGAAGTTAATGCCAGTTCGACGATTGGTTAGAAACCCTAGTTGAGGGTCTGTCAGAACTTTTCAGAGGACAAACCCTATCTTCCTCTCCTCGCGGCTATATAAGGCATTTCGGGTCTTCAGACATGTGTGGAAAGAAGGTGGAGAAAGAGAGGAGAGCGGGAGAAAATTTTTAGAAACAGCAAAGTAGGAGACGAACATTTCAGTGAGTAGTGTGGCTCATCTGTTTAATGTTTGAGCAGTAGACTCGACATTTGTTTTTTGTCTCAGTTTATCCTGCAGCTTTAGCCTGCAGATGTTAGTTTTCCTTAGTTGAGGACTTTTTTAACCCTTGTTTTATATGAATAAAGTGTGTTGTTGTTTAAGGCATCTGTAGGGTTTGCAGTTATCTCTATGTGCTAAAGTCTGTTGTTCTCTGTACAAATCGCCTCAGAGCAATTTCGTTCGGGTTCTATAAGTTAGAGCTCAGATCTAAAATATTGCATTCAGATTCGGTGTTTTTCTCCTCCCTTACAGTTCTTCCCAAGCCAGGGAAACCAACGCCACAGTCGTGCAAGCCTCCGGACAGAAAAATTTTGCAAGGCCAAAATTTGGCTAAGTCTGGAGCTGTCTTCCCAACTTCATTACGAAGTCGGACTTCGTTGCTGATGGCAAGCCGGGATTCACACAAGTACACTTCACATAAATTTGTTGTAAATTGCTTAAAACCGCTTTACAATATCGTCTCCAGGCATAAAACTCCTCTTCCACAATCCCGAACTCACCATCGCTTCCATTACAATTTTTTGGGTTTTTATCGAGGCCCCGATCCTCTAGGCAATTAATGCCCCGCCTAACAAAATTTCAAATTTGATTTTTCCCCCTCCCCGGGTTTTTCAAAATTTCGGTCATAAATGGGCCATCTGCCCGATCTACCATGAAGCTTGTATTAATGGCTTCCTTTAACTTGCACCTGTCGCTTTGGTCAGACCCTTCTTCTGCATCGCTGTCCCTTCTTTAATGTCCATCACCTGCAACCGCTGCGTTACTTTGACACACGTGGCCGCCACGTGTCAGTTTCGGCCTTGCATGGCCGTCCGCGTGTTCACCTTAGTCTGCTTTCTTCTTGGCCGCGATATCACGACCCAACCACCTCCGTGCCTTGCCTCTTTTTAAAATTGTCGCGATATCGCGACGTCGCGATATCGCGACCCAGCCACCTCCGCGCCTTGCCCTTTTAAAATCGTCACGATATCACGACGGAAAAGCCCTTCTGTCAATGCTGCAAACAATCGTCGCGATATCGCGACGGAGACTTCTCTACGCTCCAGCTGCAAACTATTGTCGCGATATCGTGACGTCGCGATATCACGACAAAACTGGCCCCTGCCCACGCTGAAGCCTTTGAGGTCACGATTTCGCGACCCCAACCCAACTTTTGTCCAAGCTTTACAAACTTCCCCTTCTGCTTTGCAAAACTTCCCCCCCCGGGAAAGAACTAAAATAATTCAAAATACAAGTACTTAAAGAAAATTTTGAAGGATGCAAGATTGCCCATACTGTCACCGGATGCTCCTGCATCAGACACCCGGGGTAGATTAAAAGTGACCCTCACTTCTGCTTTGTTGGGGGAAGACCCAGGCGGTCAACCTCCATTTTTGACAACCAAGTCGCATCTTCAACAGGCCTGCCCTTCCACTTTATCAAATATTCAGAATATTGTTTGTTTCTGGTGCTTCTACCTTCACGGGTGTCTAATATTTCTTCGACCTCGTCTGTGGTTGGAGCAGGTGTTGGAATTTGCCATAATTTTGCACTTGGTACCTCTGTACTCTCCCCCTCATGATATTCCACTAGATCTGAAATATTAAAAATAGGTGAAATATCAAGCCAACTTGGCAATTCCACTTCATATGCATTCCTCGACTCCCATTTTCCCAGTATTCTGCATGGCCCAAACTTCTTCATCTTCAATTTGTTATAAGTCTTGGCAGGAAATCTCTCCTTTCTGAGGTGCACCATGACCTCATCTCCTACTTTAAACTCTTTGAACCGTCGCTTCTGGTCTGCCCTTGTCTTATATTGAGTATTCATTTTAAGAATTTGTTTCCTTACTTCTTCATGCAGACTTTTCATATGTTCCGCAAATTCTTCTGCCTCGGCACTACACTTTTCTCTTTGGTCCAACTTTCTCAGTTCAGACACATTTCTCGGGTTGTTTCCATATATTATCTGGAATGGAGATTTATTTGTGCTCTTATTAACTGAACTATTATACGTAAATTCCGCCTGCGGTAAAACTAAATCCCATCCCTTGGGCTGATCTGCTATCAAACATCTCAATAAATTACCCAGGCTTCTGTTCACCACCTCTATCTATCCGTCAATCTGTGGGTGGTATGCAGAACTGAATTTCAGATCTGTCTTCAACTTCTTCCACAAAGTTCTCCAAAAATACCCAACAAACTTTGTATCTCTGTCAGAGACTATGCTTCTTGGTAGGCCGTGAAGTTGTACCACTTCCTTGAAGAATAACCCTGCAATGTGAACCGCATCACTTGTTTTACGCAGGGAATAAAATGTGTGATTTTGGAGAATCGGTCAACCACCACAAATACGAGTCATTTCCCCTCTGTGTTCTTGGCAATCCAAGAATAAAATCCATGCTTATGTCCTCCCATGGCCTCTCGAGTACAGGTAATGGTTGGTATAATCCTGTGTTTTGCCTTACACCTTTTGCCATCTGGCATATTCTGCAACCTTGCACAAACTTCCGCACATCTTGTCGGAGTTGAGGCCAATAGTAATTTTCCTCCACCAGGGCAATGGTCTTATCCCGACCAAAATGCCCAACCAGTCCTCCACTGTGCTTTTCCTTGATTAAGTTTTTCCGCATGGAACTCCTTGGAATGCATAATTTACTTCCCTTGAACAGCATTCCGTCTTGGATTAGGAAATCCAACCATTTTGTCCTGTCCACAGTAACAGGTGTCAAGCAAGCCGTCCAAGCTTCTGCAAAATCCGGATCTTCAAGGTACAAACCCTTTAGTTCTTCAAATCCCACTACTTCCACTGTCATTTCAATCAGTAAATTCTGCCTTCTACTCAAGGCATTTGCAACTCTGTTTGATTTCTCGCTTTTGTGCTTCAGCACAAAGGTATAGCTTTGGAGGAACTCCACCCACTTCATGTGCCTTTGGTTTAGTTTTGTCTGACTGTTAATGTACTTGTAAAGCTCGATGGTCGATAAATAGAACAAACTCCTTTGGCAATAAATAGTGTCTCCACTTTTTAGAGCCTGAACTATAGCATAAAATTCTTGGTCATAAACTGAATACTTTTTCCGAGCATCATTTAGCTTCTCACTTGAAATAAGCAACTGGTCTGCCTCCTTGACTTAGTACAACCCCTATTGCACTGCCACTGGCATCACAGTCCACCTGAAATACCTTGTCAAAGTCTGGGAGTGCCAAAATAGGCTGTTCTGTGACCTTTTTCTTTAATGCATCAAAGCTCCTTTCAGCCCCTAATGTCCACTTGAACTCTTTTTTATCCCCCCTCATTGTTTTCGTGAGAGGTGCACAAATGCTTCTTGAAGTTCTTTATGAACTTCCTGTAAAAGCTGGCTAGACCATGAAATGATCTTACTTCTGTTGTGCTTCTTGGGGTAGGCCATTCGATGATGGCTCTCACCTTCTCGGGGTCCATTTTCAGACCTTCTGTTGAGATTACAAACCCCAGGTATACCAACTCTTTCTTGACAAAATTACACTTTTTCAGATTTATTAATAACTGCTCTTCCCATGACTTTTCAAAAACCCTCCTGATGTGCATCAGGTGTTCCTCCAGGGTTCTGCTTGAATATCAATATATCATCTAAATAAACAATGACAAACTTTCCCAAAAATTCTTTCAGTACTTCATTCATCAGCCGCATGAAGGTACTTGGTGCATTGGACAGCCCAAATGGCATGACCAACCACTCATACAAGCCTTCTCTTGTCTTGAAGGCTGTCTTCCACTCATCTCCCTCTCGGATACGGATCTGATGATAGCCACTTTTTAGGTCAATCTTTGTGAAGTACTCAGCCCCACTTAAATAGTCCATTATATCATCCATCCTTGGCAATGGGAATCTATATTTGATAGTGATTTTATTGATTTCCTGAGAGTCTGTGCACATTCTCCACTCTCCATCCTTCTTGGGTGCTAGTACTATAGGCACTACACATGGGCTAAGACTCTCCCTAATCAATCCTTTCTCTAGCAACTCCTGGACCTGTCTGTTTAACTCCTCAGTTTCTACAGGTGTCATCTACGTGTGCAGCTTTATTTGGCAAGCTTGATCCCGGTACCAAATCTATATGGTGGCTAATTTTCCTTACTGGGGGTAAACCCTCAGGCACATTATCAGACACAATATCTGGAAATTCCTCCAGCAGATCTAGGACTTCTGCTGGGGTATCCTGGCATTCCTTCTCCCTAACTCTAGGGATTATTGCATAACATAAATGTTCATGCTTCAACCCGTCCAGGAACTTTCTCCCTTCAACTAAACAGATTCTGGAGTTGTTACATACCTTTTCATCCGCATCCTTTAAGGGCTTTAGTTTATGGCGTACACCATTCTTTGTCAATGAGTAGGTGTTGGCACGGCCATCATGCACTACACTCTGGTCAAACTTCCAGGGCCTCCCCAACAACATATGGCAAGCATCCATAGGCAGGATGTCGCACAGGACCTCATCACAATAATTTCCAATATTAAATTTAACGGAGCACTGCTCATTGACCAAAGCTCTATGGTCCTTCTGTAACCATGCGACCCGGTATGGATGCGGGTGCTTCTTCCTCTCCAACTGTAGCTTTGTAACCATTTCTTCCGAAACCAGGTTATCCGTGCTACCATTATCAATAATAATATTGCAAACCTTGCCCGCACATTTACATCTTGTGCGAAATAAACTTCTTCTTTGATCTGTGTCCTTCTCCTCATTCAATAGGACTCTTCTTACGATCATTGCTTCCCCTCTCTCCGCTTCTTCAGAATGTTCAGACTCAGCATCTTCCTCTGCCACAGCAGCCCTGGCTGGACCCTCAGGCCTCTTGTTCATCCTTTCTCGGTGTTGTGGACACTCAAATGCCCGATGTCCTTCTTCACCATAGTGGAAACATGTCCCACGAAATACTCCTCTTCCAAATCCTCGTCCAGATCCACCCCGTCCTCTTGGGTAGCTGTTCTGTTCTTGGGGCGGATAAACATCCTCTTCCCTTTGATCCTGGTTACTACTGGCTTCACCAGTCTTCTTCGGGTCTTTATACTTTTCTCCACTGGTTCTCCCACCAGTTCTTCCACCACGACCCCTTCCTCTTTGCTTGCCTTCAAACCGCCTATTCAGTTTTTCTTCCACCTTTAAGGCAAACTGGTAAGCATCCTCAATGGTGCTTACCCGAACTAGGCTCAGCTCTTCCTGGATTCCGAGTCTCAACCCATTGATATAACGGGCTACCTTTTCTTTGTTTGCCTCTAAATGCCCAGTTCTAATAGAGATCTTGTAAAACTCCTCGGTGTACTCTTGGACAGTTTTGTTTGTCTGTCTCAAACTCTGCATTTTTCTTAGCAGATCCAACTCGTAGTCTACCGGGATGAACTGTCTTTTCAGCTTCTCCACCATTCTATCCCATCTTGTTATTCTCTCCTTCCCTCTTTTGTTCCTCTCCAACTGTATTCCCCTCCACCAAATGTTGGCATGACCCTTCAACTTGGTCTTAGCAAATCTGACCCGGTTAGGGTCTTCAACCTCCTCATATTCGAAATACTCTTCTAAATCATTTATCCAGTCAATCACCTCTTCTAGATTTAGGTTTCCCGAGTATGTAGAAACCTCCATTTTAGGTTGCTTTCCAATCTGAGAGATGGCCTTGTACAACTTGGCTTGTGCAGGATCCACGACCTCTTCTTCTTCCTCGAGCTTGGTCTTCTTCTTCAACTTCGTCTTCACTTTCCTCATCCCTTCCGGGCTCATGCCTTCTGCGTAACTCTTCTTGCAGGGCTTGAACTTGTCTCTGCAAGGCTCGGAAGTCTTCGGTCGGCACCACATTTCCTACTCCGCCACGGTTTCTTCGTGGAGGCATCTTGCTTTCTTCCCCTTCAAATCCTTCCACAGATCCTGGTGTAACTGCCTCTCTCCGGTGATCTGTCACACGCTCAGGAGCTCCCGCTCTGATACCACTTGATGGCAAGCCGGGATTCACACAACAACACTTCGCATAAATTTGCTGTAAATTGCTTTAAAACCGTTTTACAATATCATCTCCAGGCATAAAACTCCTCTTCCACAATCCCGAACTCACCATCCCTTCCATTACAATTTTTTGGGTTTTTATCGAGGCCTCGATCCTCTAGGCAATTAATGCCCGCCTAACAAAATTTCAAATTCGATTTTTCCCCCTTCCCCGGGTTTTTCAAAATTTTGGTCATAAATGGGCCATCTGCCCGATCTACCATGAAGCTTGTATTAATGGCTTCCTTTAACTTGCACCCGCCGCTTCGGTCAGACCCTTCTTCTGCATCGTTGTCCCTTCCTTAATGTTCATCACCTGCAACCACTGCATTACTTTGACACACGTGGTCGCCACGTGTCAGTTTCGGCCTTGCATGGTCGTTCGCGTGTTCACCTTAGTCTGCTTTCTTCTTGGTCACGATATCGCGACATGTCGCGATATCGCGACCCAACCACCTCCGCGCCTTGCCCTTTTTAAAATTGTCGCGATATTGCGACGTCGCGATATCGCGACCCAGCCACCTCCGCGCCTTGCCCTTTTAAAATCGTCGCGATATCGCGACGGAAAAGCCCTTCTGTCAATGCTGCAAACAACCGTCGCGATATCACGACGGAGACTTCTCTACGTTCTAGCTGCGACGATATCGCGACGTCGCGATATCGCGACAAAACTGGCCCCTGCCCACGCTGAAGCCTTTGAGGTCGCGATTTCGCGACCCCAACCCAACTTTTGTCCAAGCTTTACAAACTTCCCCTTCTGCTTTGCAAAACTTCCCCCCTTGGGAAAGAACTAAAATAATTCAAAATACAAGTACTTAAAGAAAATTTTGAAGGATGCAAGATTGCCCATACTGTCACCGGATGCTCCTACATCAGTTGCCTTTGACCAATGCAACCCGACTTCGCACTTTTGACCGTGCGCAACCCGACTTCGCACTTTTGACCGTGCGCAACCCGACTGCGCACCAGATCCGTTCGCAACCCGACTATGCACCTCGGTCCATACGCAATCCGACTAGGCACCTCGATCCGTGCGCAACCCGACTGCGCACCAGATCCATGCGCAACCCTCCTTCGCACTTCGCACTTCGCTCCTGTTTCCCGGACTTCGACGAAAATCGAAATTAAAACTCTTCACATCTTGGGCCCCGTATCTGCCCAGCGATCTTAGGCAGAGAAGAGAACTTTGGAAAATAAACTACACCGCAGAACCATCTCCACAAGATGATGACCCATCCCATGAGGACAAAGAGACACTGAAGGTTAAAGGTGAGATATCTTAGCCAATCCCAAGAATCATGATAAGCAATAATAGTCATTCATCATAATCGGGGTAGAGTGTGGAATGACGTACGTAGTAAAGCTCGGAGACGATGGCGATGAATACACTGACGTTCAAGGCCGCAAGATTACCCCACTGCGTTGCAGATCCAGAATTAGCCATTCGTGGCAACAAATAGCCAATGAACACACACATTACAAGCCTTCCACTGTCAAGCACCAACTGATTCTTAAGCAACTTCTTCGCTTCCGTATAGTCGGGCTCATCGTGAATACTGACATTCTAGAATTTTTTTTTGGTTTACAGCAAAGTACGATAGATGCTTTGTGTTTTATCCGTTTTCATTTGCCAGCTAGTCTCTGGCATATTTCTAATCTACAACTGCTCGGCACTTACGCTTGTGGTAGTCAGGCTGTCCAAAAGGAAAAGAAAAAGTTATAGAGAATATTTTTTTTGACACAGTGAAAAGGGCTTCAGATTTGATCGTGGCACCGCTTCTATGTATTCAAGGTTGTTTATCACTTCACCTCCAGTGTGTGGAAAAATAATAACTTGCGATTGGTTTATATTAAAAAATTCTATGTCCTATCGGTTGGAGTTTTGGTTTTTTTTTGGGAAGGTCCAAGGTTCAAATCGACCTGGGACAAAGTTTAAACCGGGGTGGGCGAGTGTGTGAGTAGTTGGATGTGTGGTGGCTGTGTATTAAATTTTTTATTGATAAACATGTGTATGTCAATTAAAAATAGTGACTCTGTTAAATTCCCTATTAATAAAATTGGTAACTGTGTTAAATTTCCTATTAATAAGCATATATGTATCAATTAAAAATTAAAAAAATTCTATAATATGCTGCTAATACCAATATGAATGTCAATTAATTAAAAACATGTGTATGTCAATTAAAAATAATAACTGTATTAAATTCTATTAATAAACTTATATATATAAATTAAATATATAAAAGATTCTATAATTGTGCTTCCAATACCAATATGAGTGTCAATTAAGAATAACCTTATCAATCGAATTCTTGGATTAGCAGAACTGGTTATGGTATTGGATAGAAATTCCAGCAAGTAACTTACCACTCTAGAGAAAATCAGTAAAAACATGTATATATAAATCACTACTACAGAAACAAACTGTGAGGTTTAAAGTTGTTTGCATTCTACTTTTAATTATGAAAGAGTACCTGTAGTGAGCAGTAAATAAATGAATAAACGTACGTTAATCTTCTACAGAGCGAAACATGCTTTAATTATTTTTTATTTTTCCCTTGGTTGTAAATAAGGTCGTATCCGGCATTTAGATTCAAGCATCTATCTAAAGAAGATGATGCCATGTATGCATAGCATCATATTTTGACGTCATGCTTGCTTTATTTATTTACTTTTTTCTTGTTACTGTTGACTGATATCACGTTTGAGAAGCCAGTACTACGGAGGATATGTGATATGTCAAGAGTTACATTGATATGTTTTGAACATGATCCATGTGAGAGAATTGACTAAACATGGAAAGATTTAATCGTTCTTCAGAAATCCACATCTAAATTCCAGTAGAAAAAGAACGGGAAAAGACCGGAAAAACGAGAATCTCGATGCAGTTTCCTAGTCTTGATCTGGTTCCGCTCACTGTAACCATCAATCATTTCGCACCGGAAATAGTGCTCTTGGAATCAGTAGCAAGTGGCTCACATGAAACACATTTCGGGCTGTTATCCAAGCAGGGTTCCATCAGTTGGACTTCTTTTTTAAAAGTTAATATGATGTGGCCCCTTCTCTTTCACCAGCGACAAAAGTTTTTTTTTTTCCCTTTCTTTTTAATTAACAAATAAAAGAAGCCGTAAGGTCTTGTGATGTGATGTGGTCCCTTCTTTCACGAGCCACAAAAGGTTTTCTTTTTTCGTTCCTTTATAATTAATAGATAAAAGAACCCGTAGGGTCTTAGGCCTCGAGGGTGAATAATTTTAAACTTCAACATCAATTTTGAATAATTGATATATGGCTGGATAATCGACTATTGAATAAACTATATTTTTTAATTATCTTTTCACATAATCTAGGGTCATGTGGATTTAAAATCTAACTTACTTTTACCTCAATTTCCATGAATCAAAAAATAATAAAAGTATAAAGTATTTAAGTTTATACATAAAATGGGTTAGTATAGGGCATAACTTAATTAGATTCTTCAAGGTAATAGTTTATCATATATTATAACCCTTAATACATAAACACATAAGAACAATAACCAAGCAAAATAATGCCTAACATATTATGAGTAGTTCTCCATATAATAGTTTGATAAGAATTATGGTGGATTTTTATTTTGGGCCACCATCTCAATGGATGGAACATCACAAGGTCGCTCTTCCATAGTAGACATCTTACGACAAAAAATGGAGCTCTAAAATAGTATCACTTTTATTGTGTTCTTGGTTTAGTTCCATAATTCATGGATTTTCCTAATGACGTGTTCAAGAATATTTTTTGATTATGAACCGTGTTTACTTGGAACAAGATTTCATGCATGAGGGAGATGTGCCTAGCCCAAGGGTACGGTGGCCCTTGTTTTCATCTTTGATTGTTCCTGGTGGGGGCAATCATACCCTGTGAGGAGCAACATCGTAGGGTTGTGGTTGAAAGTGTGAGGTTTGGCTCAGTTAGTACCCTTCGAGAGTTTTTACAAGGTTGGCTCCTTGTTAGGATGTGATCTTCAAGGCACACTTGGATTCAACAAAAGGGGTGCAAAAGATAAAAAATGAAATAGCTCAACAAAGAAAAAGGGATGGTAATGCTCCAAGAGATCCACTAAGATCTTCTTGCAAAAATAGGATTAAACACTATGTGTCAATAGTGAACACTTCCTCTCCTTGACTCAATAAAGAACAATGAGAGTTACTAGTTACATGCATACACAAGAATGCAGGTCCCGTAGGAGAGCCAAAACAAGTGATTGCTCCAAAAATAGACGTAGGTCCCTCATGCATACATAGACTTAACAAAATCCAAGAAATAGGTAAAAGGTCACAAAAAATATATACACACAAAAAACTGGTCAACAAGAGGCCATAAATGGCTATATTGAAAATTTGGCATAGGCTCCTATGTATATATATACAAGAAATATTTTACAAAGATTGTGCTAGAATCGAGGGTTCAAGATTACCCACAAGCTGCTCAAGAGTCAACTGATTTTACAAAAAGAAATGAAGGAAAATTTTACAAAAGAATACAATTGCAAACTTGTTGATCCTTTCTACAATCTATATCATTGTTATTTATAGTTTACAATAGGGGAGATTTCCTTCCAAAATTGTCTATAATTATATTTGACAATCTCAACTACTTTTTCTAAGGATTATGGTCATTGAATGTAGTAGCTTTTGACCATAATAATTGTTAGGCCTAAGATTTTCATATTTTTATATTAAATAAACGACTGAGCCATTTACTCAAGTTGTGCTTTGGTATGTGGTGTTTGTCTCCTAATTTGGGTAAGCATTAACTCAACCCATCTAACTTTTTTGCCTTTGATTTAACTCAAGCATCAGTGTCTACTTGATTTTTTGGTATTTCTCTTGAATCCTAGGTCATCTTATAGACTGGTTAGGAGTTTTGTCACTGGTTCTTCACCATGGATTGTAAAATCTTCGATATCAAGACTTTTTCCAAAATAAATATCCTTTAACGCCCCTTCACTTATATGTAGAGACTTTTGCTAAGCACAATTTTGCATGTCTTGATTTTCAAGATTTATCTCGACCTCTTCTCCTCCAAGCTAGACAAAACTACAAACACCAACAATTGGGGTTTTTCTTAAGATGTGAACAGGTAGTGAGGAATCACTATAGTTTTGGTAGCTCATAGGGGCCTTTGAGCCTACTTGAAGGAGAACTCAAAATTACTTTTATCCTTGGGCTTGGAGTCAAAAAAATTCTTATAATCCCTATAATAGAAAACATAAAAAAAAATATATATATATTAATCAAATAGGATTATAAGGTAGGGAGCTTATCCAACTTTTACTTAACTACTATCCATTCCTCTTTTGATGGGTATTGGATTATTTTAAAATAATTAAATACAATTTTTGCTTTGATCTTATTCTTACTGGGGAAGCTCCTAATCCTTGTAGTGATTTGTTATGTTTGGGTTCTAAGATCAAGAAATGGTTCAACTTGCATGATATATTTTGGCCTTAGATGTTCTAACCATTTTTTTGAGGGTAAACTAATTTCCTTGCACTCTTTGAGAAGCTGAATATATTCTTGTTCCATCATCACCTCATTTCTTTCATTGTAAGGGGAGGGGATTCCCTTTTGTAACAATATTTTAGTTTCATCTCTAAACCATACCATAGCATTGTTCAATAGCAAAGCTTGGGCTTCACATGCATGTACAACTTTCTCCTTATGGATTAGAACCACTATTTTTTTTTGCATTGGTGCCTTTATATCAAGTATTCCTAGAGCCTCCATCTCACCTTGGAACATTAGTTTCAAATTTTCTTAACATATCCTGGCTTGTGTTAATCTAGTAGAGATGATAGCCATGATGAATTCAATATCTTGCCTGACCTGGGTTCCTAATTCAACCCCTGCCTTGATAAATATGAATACCTGATAGAGTGGATGAGCCATATTAACAATGTGGTCCCAATAGGTGGTAGTAACTTCCTTGATCAAGCTTTATGTTCTTTGTTGCTATTCCACTTTGTTTCTTTGTTCAATTTTTTCCTTCTACTCTTGTATATTTTGTCTTTTCACACAAAATTCTACCTCTTGCTCATTTATTTGTCTTAATAGTTCTTCAACGTGTTCTTCCTTATCTGTTATAAGGGAATCCACAAGCTGATCCTCCAAGTGTTTAACTAATCTATCCACCTGTTTCTTGAGATATTTTATCTTTATTTTAGAACCCTATAGTATATTCTTCATCATTTTCAACTCTTCTTCCATTTTTTTCCTAGCCTCAATTTAAAATTATCATAGTCATATTCCATAATTTTTCTCACTTTATCCTTGAGTCATATTTTGTCTCCAGTTTGCATTTCTTTCAAATTAAGGCTTTCTATTACTATCTACAAATCTTTATATATCATCTAATATTCATGCTTTAACACCAAGGAATCCTTTCTAGAGATCTTGAAGGCTTAATTATGGAAATGAAAATGAAAATATATTTGAGCAGAGCCTTACAGTCTTAAAAATAGCACTTGCTTTTATTGATTTATTTGTTGGTGTAGGTCATGTAATCCCTAAAACTATCCAGTATGTAATTTTTCGTAATGAGATTTGGGTTGAAAATGAAAAATATCATCGAGGGTGTTGGACATTTTGAGTGGACTTGTTGTCATCCATGTCAAATGGTTGATGTCGTCAGCCAGTTTTTGTAGGAGGCAAGACAGTGGCCCAAAGGAAATTTACAAGTTTTAAAGTATTTAATAGTTAAATTATTTAAATTAAAGATATAAATAATTTAAATTAAATAATTTAAATACTTGAAATAAGCTTTTATAAAGTCCTCAAGATTCATTTTAATTGGGCGTTGAAAGACGTTTTTTATTTCAAAGGGCCCGAATACAAAGCGGATATTCTCGATGACGATGTATATGGTGCCGATGTCATTAATACATACACCACTGTCGAAGGGTTAACTAAAGGCACACATCATATACTTATTAGGGTATAAGTGAAGGTAATTAAAAAAAATTATATAGATGCTGTTGAGAGCCTCCAAATGATTGATTGAATGCAAAACAATTGATGGTGTGTTATTAAATAGCAATTGGCAAAAGCTAAAGTTTGGAAATTAACAAAATATTAATGGCAATGTTCTTAGAAGAATGAATATTAAGGGTTTGGCAAATAACTATTTGTGGTTGAGATAAGTTTTTCCAAGGACACTTTTACATCACACAAAAGGTATGGGCACATTTTCCTAGTGAGACCTAGGGTTTTGGAATGTTGAGATATGAAAAGTTTAGGGAGTGGCAAAGTTATTGTTGATTGTTTGATAAGCATTATTGAGTGTGTTTGAATTAGTGCTTCAAGGTTTAATGGAATAAAGAGTTGTTCATAAAACCTGGTTTTATAAGCATTGTTGTTGAAGTGAGTAATTGAATGAAAAACTTGAACTAGGGTTTGCAAAGGTCATGAGTATCATTGTTATGTGAAGACTGCTTTATAATAATTGTTGTTGAAGTGAATGGTTGAGTGAAGAACTTGAACTAGGGTTTGAAAAGAACATGAGTATCATTGTTATGTGAGATTGGTTTATAAGAATTGTTGGAAATATTTAAGTGAGTGTTCATATGCTTGGACTAGGGTTTGTGAGCAAGGATTATTTCATTGAGTGATTGGTTGAGTAGAGTTGGTTGAGCCTAGTCAAGTGAGTGTGTTAAAGTGATTGTTCAAGTTCTATGAAACAAATTGTTCTATATTCTAAATTGAGTTGAGAAAGTGATTGAGAGTTAGTGAGTGTGAAGCATATTGAGTCTCTAACAATTTTCTATATGTTTTTGTGGTAAAAGGAGTGATTGAAAGTGATTGAGCATTGTGGTGAATGTGAAGCATATTGAGTCTCTAATATATAATATATATATATATATATATATATATATATATATATATATATATATATATATATATGTTTCTAAAAGATTGATTGAATGTAATTGAGCATTGTGATAAGTGTGAAGCATATTGAGTCTCTAACAACTCTCTTTATATTTCTATGAGTTTGGACAAGTTCTAATGAGGACTTGTTGAGCAGATTTGGATAAGTTCTAGTGAGAACTTATCAAGTTGATTTGGACAAGTTCTAGTGAGGACTTGTTGAGCAGTTTGGACAAGTTCTTGAGAGGACTTGTGGACAAATTAGTGTGAGATTTTGTGGAAGCTTACAAGGCATATTTGAGATAAGTCTTTGAGAAAACTTGTGAGTAGAGTTGATTTATTGATTTGTTCAAACCTTGAATTAAGGTTTGGGGCAGATCTAGCAGAGTTGATTTGAGATTGAGTCAAGCTTTGTGTTAAGGCTTGAGGATAGATATTGAGGATAAATTTGTGCTAGACCGAAGGATTGTGTTTAGTACATATTAGAGGATAGAGATTGAGGATAAATTTGTGCTAGACTAAAGGAATGTGTTTAGTATAAATTTGAGGATAGAGTTTGGTGTAGATTTGAGGATAGGTTTATGCCAGACTAGAGATAGAGATTGATTAGATTTGTGCTAGACCAAAGGACTATGTTTAGTTCAGATTTGAGATAGAGATTTGAAGGTGATAGAGTATAGATGATGACAATCTCCAATGGATAGATATTCATTAGTCAAGGTAGTGAGGACAAGTATCTTTAGTGGATAGAGATCCATTAGCCAGAGTAGTGGGAGCAATAGTTCTTCTAGAAGATCACTAGTCAAAGCTAAGGATAAAGGAGTTCTCCTATGGATAGATATCCACAAACTTGATTAGAGGATTTGTGTCTTCTTTGGACAAAGGTCCATAAACATTGTAATAGAGAAAGGATTACCAAGATATTATTTGAGAAAATATTAGTGAAATATTTTCTCCGTAGAGTAGCCCACATTGGGGGAACCACGTTAAATTGGCGTCTCTATTGTGTGTGATGATTTGTGCATTGCTTTTTTTATTGTTATTGATATTGCCATTGATTATATTGGATAATACTATATGGAAAATAAAAGTAAAAAGTGATCTTATATTGTTCACCCTCCCTCTCAGTATAAGCTTGTGTTCTTCAAAGGGAAAATGGAGTTTCTTGGATTTGGTTGCCTAATTGGCCGGAAGGGTTTTTCTAGGTTGTTTTCTTCTATAATGACCAATTTTTGGGTTTTCCTTTCCCTATTTGTTAGCTCTAGGAGCAAAGAGTATTTATCTAAGGAAATTATGGGATTTTTAAGAGGCCTTACCCCTTATTCTTCCTCTATTTACATAGAGCTAGTTTTTTTATTTGATATGGTTACTAATGTGGCCATGACACTTTCTTCTATTAATGCTTGTCATTTGTTTTCCCATGCCATAGGCTCAGCTTTTGGCTCTTGAGATTAATAAGTCTCTTTTTGATCTTGGACTCTATGTCTACCTTCTTCTAATGATTCTTATTGAATTATAATCCTTTGTTTCTTTAGTGGAGGCCCCTCATTTGATTCTATTTGAATCTTCTCCTTATTCAAGTGTCTTGTTGAAGCCCTTGTCACCTTATTTTTAGCAAGATCGATTTTGGAAATTTCATCCTTATTAGCCTTAGCCAATGCCTCCTTTGGATGCTCCTAGTCATAAGCCATACCAAACACCTAGTCTTGATCTAGGTTAAGGCCTCCATAAGGTGCTTTTATTTAGTCATTTTCTTGATGGAATTTTTAGTATACCTTGATTTTGCTATGATTCCATCTAAGCTTATTAAGCCTTTTTTGTACAAATAGCCCTATTATCACTACAAGATCATAGTATTATTCTTTCATAGAAACTCTCATATATCTTATTATGGGGCTCTCATTGCAAGAATACCTCCCTTTTTAGTAAGGTAAGAGATCCTTCTTGTTTACTTTTGTATTTTTCTAGATCAAGTCTTGGTTCATTTTCAAATATCTTGGAGATGTGAGTGTTTTTCAACCATGTTATAAATTTTCCATTTGGATCATATTTCCATGTATCTTCCAAGATATCCAACACTAGTTTCTTTAGACTTACTTCCAATTATTTAGCTACTCTTATTTTCTCTTTGAGTTATTGGTCCCATTTATAATAGGTTTTATAGAATTCTAATTTATTTTGCCCACTTACATAGGTAGAATCTATCAGATTTGATTTCCTTAATATCTCAATACATGCCACCTTATTGGTTACATATATTAATAGAATGAATATTGCTCCATTGAAACTAAATATACAGACCATAGTTCCTTCTTCTAGGAAATACTAGTCTCCTTATTTTTAGAATATTAACAGTTTACCATGATATTCACTTAGGCTTCTCTCCCTTGAATTTTGCTATTGTAGAGACCAAGAATCTATTTGAAAATACAAAATAAGGGAAGTGGAGTTATAGGATCTTTGTCTAGTTGGTTATGAGATTTCTCTCCCCCTTTTAATTTCTCTTTTCTAAAGATAGATTTTCAAAATTCTAGCTATTCTAGTATAGAACAAGGTGTACTAAAAATAAGCAATACCTAAATTCTTGAGTTCCTCTAAAGTTCACTAGCCTTTCATAAATTTTTTGTGCTATAAATTCATTGAAATTGAGCACCAATGACTTCTTCTTTGTATTGTTCTTGAGTAGATGTACAATGACCAACATTTTCTTTGTTATATCCACATCATTAGGGACTCCAAAGGTAAAAGTGGGCATACTCAAAACGTCATTGGCTTATTGATAAAAAATATCATTTCTTAATGGAAATTTTGGCATGGTGTTCATGGTTTTGACAAGCTCCTAATTCAAACAACCTAATTTATATTTTATTATTAAATAACATGCTTTTGTAGTTTTAGGGTTCATTTTGGGGCCTTTTGGTACTTGAAACATTTTTTAGAGAGCATCCCTAGATATGATTACTTGAAAAGAATTATCCTACTGACCAAAAATCATCTTACAATGGGGGTCGTATTGTCCTGCACATATCCTTACAAATTCATAGCATGGGTGTACTATTAGGAGGAGGTATTGAGAAATATTGCTACTCCATACCCTTACCACAAAAGAATATTCTTTCATTTTTATTTGTTTCTTATGAGCATCTTCCTTTAGCATCATTTTGTTCTTCATCAGCCTAGTATCATTGACATTGTCAACCTCATCTTCAATAATTTTGGGTAACTCACCTTTTATTGCTTGTGTCTACCATGTTATTTTCTCTATAGGCTTGTGTGGGGTAGTTGCATTCTTCTTCCTTTTCTTGGATTCATTTGGTGATGCTATCTTTCCCATATCGAATACCGAGTTGTGGCTTGCTACAACATTGCTCTTCAAATACATTTGTAGTGAAGAAAAATAATCTATCTTACAAGTTTATTTCTTTTAGGGATTATGCTCTTAGCCTTTTATCGATTGATAGAAACCCTTGGTTGGTGTACCTTGATTTATAACCGTTTGACCTTCTCTCCAAGCTTAGCTCATGGCTATCCACCTAATGCCACACATATATATACTATATCCATTGAGCAACATTATATATATATATATATATATATATACCATTGAGCAACATTTATTTGATAGTGGTTTCCTTTTTGTCACAACAACTACTATCACATTTTTTACAACCAATGAGTGGGATTATTTTTACACACACATTATATATATAGTATATATTTTTTTAATTTTTATTTGTTGAGAAGAGAGAAAATGGAAGAGAGACATGGCTTATGATTAGCCTATACCTCTAACTTTGTATTTATTTTGGCCTAGGTACCATACTATAATTAGCCATTGATGATTTTGTCCATTGTAGACACTATAGACTCTAAAAGTTGAACCTCCTAACTGAACTACCCTTTTACTATCACAAGTAGAATATAATGACTTTTCCTTATTTATGTCTAAGTTAATTATAGCCTATACAACATCCATAACTTGAGGTCCCCTTTTGTTTAGTAACATATTATTATATGCTAATGAAGGTGGGGATGAAAAACCCTCTGATTGGGTTTATTTTGAGACTATCCACCATGTAGCTTTAGGCCTTATTTCTTCCATTTTCAAAATTGATCATGGTAGGATGATGATTTCTTTCTTAGCCAATTGCTCAGATAGGATCTCCTTGTTATGGACCCAATGTTGTTGGCTATTTTCCAATTGGGGGAAATTTAGTTGGCTACTTTGTTCAGCATGATAGGTAGGGAAAATTTTGTTCTAATAATTTGGCTCATTTCTGACTCCAACTATATATTTTTTTAATTTTTATGGTGAAGTCATTCATGAGTAATGAAGTTAATTTATCTCATTCTGTGGATTTTTATTTTGGGCCACCATATCAATGGATGGAACATCACAAGGCCACTCTTCCATAGTAGACATCTTATGACAAAAAATGGAGCTCTAAAATAGTATCACTTTTATTGTGTTCTTGGTTTAGTTCCATAATTCATGGATTTTCCTAATGAGGTGTCCAAGAATTTTTTTTTGATTATGAACCGTGTTTACTTGGAACAAGATTTCATGCATGAGGGAGATGTGCCTAGCCCAAGGGTATAGTGCCCCTTGTTGTCATATTTGATTGTTCCTGGTGGGGGCAATCATACCTTGTGAGGAGCAACATCGTAGGGTTGTGGTTGAGAGTGCAAGGTTTGGCTCAGTTAGGACCCTTCAAGAGTTTTTACAAGGTTGGCTCCTTGTTAGGATGTGATTTTCAAGGCATAATTGGATTCAACAAAGTGAAAAGGGGTGCAAGAGATAAAAAATAAAACAACTCAACAAAGAAAAAGGGATGGTAATGCTCAGAGATCCACTAAGATCTTCTTGTAAAAATAGGCTTAAACACTATGTGTGAATAGTGAAAACTTCCTATCCTTGAATCAATAAAGCACAATGAGAGTTACTAGTTATATGCATACACAAGAATGCAGGTCCTGTAGGAGAGCCAAAATAAGTCATTGCTCCAAAAATAGATGTAGGTCCCTCATGCATACATACACTTAATAAAATCCAAGAAATAGGTAAAAGGTCACAAAAAAATACATACACACAAAAAACTGGTCAACAAGAGGCCATAAATAGCTATATTGAAAATTTGGCATAGGCTCCTATGTATATATATACAAGAAATATTTTACAAATATTGTGCTAGAATCGAGGGTTCAAGATTACCCACAAGCCACTCAAGAGTCAACTGATTTTACAAAAAGAAATGAAGGAAAATTTTACAAAAGAATACAATTGCAAACTTGTTGATCCTTTCTACAATCTATATCATTGTTATTTATAGTTTACAGTAGGGAAATATTTCCTTCCAAAATTGTCTATAATTATATTTGACAATCTCAACTACTTTTTCTAAGGATTATGGTCATTGAATGTAGTAGTTTTTTACCATAATAATTGTTAGGCCTAAGAATATAATTTTAGTATTTTAATCTTAAATAAACGTTTGAGCCATTTACTCAAGTTGTGCTTTGGTAGGTGGTGTTTGTCTCCTAAGTCGGGTAAGCATTAACTCAACCCATCTACCTTTTTCGCCTTTGATTTAACTCAAGCATCAGTGTCTGCTTGAGTTTTTGGCATTTCTCTTGAATCCTAGGTCATCTTATAGACTGGTTAGGAGTTTTGTCACTGGTTCTTCATCATGGATTGTAAAATATTTGATATCAAGACTTTTTCCAAAATAAATATTCTTTAACGCTCCTTCACTTATATGTAGAGACTTTTGCTAAGAAAAATTTTGCATGTCTTGATTGTCAAGATTTATCTCGGTCTCTTCTCCTCTAAGCTAGACAAAACTACAAACACCAACAATTGGGGTTTTTCTTAAGATGTGAACAGGTAGTGAGGAATCACTATAGTCTTGGAAGCTCATAGGGGCCTTTGAACCTACTTGAAGGAGAACTCAAAATTACCTTTATCCTTGGGCTTGGAGTCAAAAAATTCTTATAATCCCTATAATAGAAAACATAAAATAATAAAAGAAATATTAATCAAATAGAATTATAAGGTAGGGAGCTTATCCAACTTTTACTTAACTACTACCCATTCCTCTTTTGATGGGTATTGGATTATTTTAAAATAATTGAATACAATTTCTACTTTGATCTTATTCTTACTGGGGAAGCTCCTAATCCTTGTAGTGATTTGTTATGTTTGGGTTCTAAGATCAAGAAATGGTTCAACTTGCATGATATATTTTGGATTTAGATGTTCTAACCATTTTTTTGAAGGTAAACTAATTTCCTTGCACTCTTTGAGGAGCTGAATATATTCTTGTTCCATCATCACCTCATTTCTTTCATTGTAAAGGGAGGGGATTCCATTTTGTAACAATATGTTAGTTTCATCTCTAAACCATACCATAGCATTGTTCAATAGCAAAGCTTGGGCTTCACATGCATGTACGACTTTCTCCTTATAGATTAGGACTGCTATTTTTTTTTGCATTGGTGCCTTTATATCAAGTATTCCTAGAGCCTCCAACTCACCTTGGGTCATTAGTTTCAAATTTTCTTAACATATCTTGGCTTATGTTAATCTAGTAGAGATGTTAGCCATGATGAATTCAATATCTTGCCTGACCTGGGTTCCTAATTCAACCCCTGCCTTGATAAATCTGAATACCTAATAGAGTGGATGAGCCATATTAACAATGTGGTCCCAATAGGTGGTAGTAACTTCCTTGATCAAGCTTTATGTTCTTTGTTGCCATTCCATTTTGTTTCTTTATTCAAATTCTTCCTTCTACTCTTATATATTTTGTCTTTTCACACAAAATTCTACCTCTTTCTCATTTATTTCTCTTAATAGTTCTTCAACTTGTTCTTCCTTATCTGTTATAAGGGAATCCACAAGTTGATCCTCCAAGTGTTTAACTAATCTATCCACCTATTGCTTGAGATATTTTATCTTTATTTTAAAACCCTTTAGTATATTCTTCATCATTTTCAACTCTTTTTCCATTTTTTCTAGCCTCAATTTAAAATTGTCATAGTCATATTCCATATTTTTTCTCACTTTCTACTTGAGTCATATTTTGTCTCTAATTTGCATTTCTTTCAAATTAAGGCTTTCTATTACTATCTACCAATCTTTATATATCATCTAATATTCATGCTTTAACACCAAGGAATCTTTTCTAGAGATCTTGAAGGATTAATTATGGGACTGAAAATGAAAATATATTTGAGCAGAAGCTTGCAGCCTTGAAAATAGCACTTGCTTTTATTGATTCATTTGTTGGTGTAGGTCATGTAATCCCTAAAACTATCTAGTATGTGATTTTTCGTAACGGGATTTGGGTTGGAAATGAAAAATATCATCAAAGGGTGTTGGACTTTTTGAGTGGACTTGTTGTCATTGATGCCAAATGGTTGATGTCGTCAGCCAGTTTTTGTAGGAGGCAAGACAGTGGCCCAAAGGAAATTTACAAGTTTTAAAGTATTTAATAGTTAAATTTTTTAAATTAAAGATGTAAATCATTTAAATTAAATAATTTAAATACTTGAAATAAGCTTGTATAAAGTCCTCAAGTTTCATTTTAATTGGGGGTTGAAGACGTTTTTATTTCAAAGGGCCCGTGTATTAAAGCGTATACAAAGCAGATATTCCCGACGACGACGTATATGGCGCCGATGTCATTAATACATACACCACTGTCGACGGGTTAACTAAAGGCACACATCATATACTTATAAGGGTATAAGCGAAGGTAATTAAAAAAAATTATATAGATACTGTTGAGAGCCTCCGAACGATTGATTGAATGCAAAACAATTTATGGTGGGTTATTAAATAGCAATCGGCAAAAGCTAAAGTTTCGAAATTAACAAAATATTAATGACAATGTTCTTAGAAGAATGAATATCGTGACGATGCGGTTGAGGTGAGCCAGCGGCGAACAAAACCTATGTTAATATGATTTACGACTACGCATTGCACTAAAAATATCATCGAATAGCATCAAAAAAGAGGGCATGTGATTCGATGAGTTGGCAGAGAGGAGAGAGGTTTTCGACAACACGTTTTTCAAAGAAGTAACGTATAAGGAGAACGACATGCGCCTTTATTTCCTTGATGGCTTTTAGCTAAGCCGTGGTAGTGGCAGGTGCGAAGGCACTTTCGAAGGTTTGGATTAAGTTTTCAAAACCTGCCAGATGTATTTTGTGGGAATTCGCAAGGTATGTGCCAAAATTTTTATATTGGTTGTAATTGTTGATTGAAGTTTACAAGTTGGGGAGTTATGAGGTTGTTTATTTGAAATTTAATTTACTTTGTATTAAGGTTGGGAGACATAAGGTTTTAGGTATTTGAGATATTAAAAGGTATTGTAAGGTGAGTGAAAGGAATAATAAGGTGTTGAAGTAATTTAAAATTGTTGTGGATGTTAATTAGAAGTTAAGGGTTTGTATGTTGAAATTTAAAATACTTTTTTATATATATAGAATATTACGATTTAGTGGAGATACATATTTTTAAAGAGTAAATAAGGTTATGTGTATTTGTTTTAAATTGGTTGAAAAATTGTTTGGTTAAGTTTGGAGATTATAAGGGGTACAAGAGGACTTGATGTTGTGTGTAAAAATTATTTTGTGAAGATGTAATTGTCACCTAACCTTTTTGAGATTGGCAAAGAATTATTTGTGGTTGAGACAGGTTTTTCCAAGGAAACTTCTACATCACATAAAAGGTATGGGCACATTGTCCTAGTGAGTGGTTGTTGAATGTTGTGAATGCAAAGTTGGAGTGGAAAGGATTGTTTGATAAACATTATTGAGTGTGCGTTTGAATTAGTGCTTCAAGGTTTTCTGGAATAAAGAGTTGTTCATAAAACCTGGTTTTATAAGCATTGTTGTTGAAGTGAGTAATTGAGTGAAAAACTTGAACTAGGGTTTGCAAAGGTCATGAGTATCATTGTCATGTGAAGACTGCTTTATACTAATTGTTGTTGAAGTGAATGGTTGAGTGAAGAACTTGAACTAGGGTTTGAAAAGAACATGAATATCATTGCTATGTGAGATTGGTTTATAAGAATTATTGGAAATATTTAAGTGAGTGTTCATATGCTTGGACTATGGTTTGTGAGCAAGGATTATTTCATTGAGTGATTGGTTGAGCCTAGTCAAGTGAATGTTCTAAAGTGATCGTTCAAGTTCTATGAAACAAATTGTTCTATCTTCTAAATTGAGTTGAGAAAGTGATTGAGAGTTAGGGAGTGTGAAACATATTGAGTCTCTAACAATTTTCTATATGTTTTTGTGGTAAAAGGATTGATTGAAAGTGATTGAGCATTGTGGTGAATGTGAAACATATTGAGTCTCTAATAATTATATATATGTTTCTAAAATATTGATTGAATGTAATTGAGCATTGTGATAAGTGTGAAGCATATTGAGTCTCTAAAAATTCTCTTTATGTTTCTATGAGTTTGGATAAGTTCTAGTGAGGACTTGTTGAGCATATTTGGATAAGTTCTAGTGAGAACTTATTGAGTAGATTTGGACAAGTTCTAGTGAGGACTTGTTGAGCAGTTTGGACAAGTTCTTGAGAGGACTTGTGGACAAATTAGTGTGAGCTTTTGTGGAAGCTTACAAGGCATATTTGAGATAAGTCTTTAAGAAAACTTGTGAGTAGAGTTGATTTATTAATTTGTTCAAACCTTGAATTAAGGTTTGGGGCAGATCTAGCAGAGTTGATTTGAGATTGAGTCAAGCTTTGTGTTAAGGCTTTAGGATAGATATTGAGGATAAATTTGTGCTATATCGAAAGATTATGTTTAGTATAGATTAGAGGATAGATATTGAGGATAAATTTGTGCTAGACTAAAGGACTGTGTTTAGTATAAATTTGAGGATAGAGTTTGGTGCAGATTTGAGGATAGGTTTGTGCCAGACTAGAGACAGAGATTGAGTAGATTTGTGCTAGACCGAAGGACTGTGTTTAGTTCAGATTTGAGATAGAGATTTGAAGGTGATAGAGTATAGAGGATGACAATCTCCAGTGGATATATATCCATTAGCCAAGGTAGTGAGGACAAGTGTCTTCAGTGGATAGAGATCCATTAGCCAGAGTAGTGGGAGCAATAGTTCTTCTAGAATATCACTAGTCAAAGCTAAGGAGAAAGGAGTTCTTCTGTGGATAGATATCCATAAACTTGATTAGAGGATTGGTGTCTCCTTTGGACAGAGGTACATAAACATTGTAATAGAGAAAGGATTACCAAGATATTTGTTGAGAAAATATTAGTGAAATATTTTCTCCATGGAGTAGCCCACATTGGGTGAACCACGTAAAATTGGTGTCTCTATTGTGTGTGATGATTTGTGCATTGCTTTTTTTTATTGTTATTGATATTGCCATTGATTATATTGGATAATACTATTTGGAAAATAAAAGTAAAAAGTGATCTTATACTGTTCACCCCCCTCTTTGTATAAGCTTGTGTTCTTCAAAGGGAAAATGGAGTTTCTTGGATTTGGTTGCCTGATTGGTCATAAGGGTTTTTCTAGGTTGTTTTATTCTATAATGACCAATTTTTGGGTTTTCCTTTCCCTATTTGTTACCTGTAGGAGCAAATACTATTTATCTAGGGAAATTATGGGATTTTTAAGAGGCCTTACCCCTTCTTCTTCCTCTATTTCCATAGAGCTAGTTGTTTTATCTGATATGGTTACTAATGTGGCCATGACACTTTCTTCTATTAATGCTTATCATTTGTTTTCCTATGCCATAGGCTCAACTTTTGGCTCTTGAGATTAATAAGTCTCTTTTTGATCTTGGACTCTATGTCTATCTTCTTCTAATGATTCTTATTGAATTATAATCCTTTGTTTCTTTAGTGGAGACCCCTCATTTGATTCTCTTTGAATCTTCTCCTTATTCAAGTTTCTTGTTGAAGCCCTTGTGGCCTTATTTTTAGCAAGATCAATTTTAGAAATTTCATCCTTATTAGCCTTAGCCAATGCCTCCTTTGGATGCTCCTGGTCATAAGCCATACCAAAAACCTAGTCTTGATCTAGGTTAAGTCCTCCATAAGGTGCTTTTATTTAGTCATTTTCCTGATGGAATTTCTAGTATACCTTGATTTTTCTATGATTCCATCTAAGCTTATTAAGCATTTTTTGTACAAAGGCCCCTATTATCACTACAATATCAAAGTATTATTTTTTCATAGAAACTCTCATATATCTTATTATGGTGCTCTCATTGCAAGAATACCTTCCTTTTTAGTAAGGTAAGGGATCCTTCTTGTTTACTTTTGTATTTTTCTAGATAAAGTCTTGGTTCATTTTCAAATATCTTGGAGGTGTGAGTGCTTTTCAATAATGTTATAAATTTTTGATTTGGATCATAGTTCCATGTATCTTCCAAGATCTCCAACACTAGTTGCTGTAGCCTTACTTCCAATTATTTAGCTACTCTTATTTTCTCTCGGGTTATTGGTCCCATTTATAATAGGTTTTATAGAATTCTAATTTATTTTGTCCACTTACATAGGTAGAATCTATCAGATTTGCTTTCCTTAATATCTCAATACATGCCACCTTATTGGTTACATATATTAATAGAATGAATATTGCTCCATTGAAACTAAATATACAAACCATAGTTCCTTCTTCTAGGAAATATTAGTCTCCTTTTATTTTTGTTTTTAGAATATTAACAGTTTCCCCTGATATTCACTTAGGATTCTCTCCCTTGAATTTTGCTATTGTAGGGACCAAGAATCTATTTGAAAATACAAAATAAGGGAAGTTGAGTTATAGGATCTTTGTCTAGTTGGTTATGAGATTTCCCTCCCCCTTTTCATTTCTCTTTTCCAAGATAGATGTTCAAAATTCCATCTATTCTAGTATAGAATAAGGTGTACTAAAAATAAGCAATACCTAAATTCTTGAGTTCCTCTAAAGTTCACTAGCCTTTCATAATTTTTTTGAGCTATAAATTCATTGAAATTGAGCACCAATGACTTCTTCTTTATTTTGTTCTTGAGTAGATGTACAGTGACCAACATTTTATTTGTTATATCCACATCATTAGGGACTCCAAAGGTAAAAGTGGGCATACTAAAAATGTCATTGGATTCTTGAGAAAAAATATCATTTATTAAAGGAAATTTTGGCATGGTGTTCATGGTTTTGACAAGCTCCTAATTCAAACAACCTAATTTATCTTTTATTCTTAAATAAAATGCTTTTGCAATTTTAGGGTTCATTTTGGGCCCTTTTGGTACTTGAAACATTTTTTAGATAGCATCCCTAGATATGATTACTTGAAAAGAATTATCCTATTGACCAAAAATTATCTTGCAATGGGGGTCGTATTGTCCTGCACATATCCTTACCAATTCATAGCATGGGTGTATTATTGGGAGGAGGTATTGAGAAATATTTCTACTCCATACCCTTGCCACAAAAGAATATTCTTCCATTTCCATTTGTTTCTTATGAGCATCTTCCTTTAGCATCATCTTGTTTTTTCATCAGCCTAGGATCATTGACATTGTCAACCTCATCTTCAATAATTTTGGGTAACTCACCTTTTATTGCTTGTGTCTACCATGTTATTTTCTCTATAGGCTTGTGTGGGGTAGTTGCATTCTTCTTCATTTTCTTGGATTCATTTTGTAATGCTAGCTTTCCCATATCGAATACCGAGTTATGGCTTGCTACAATATTACTCTTCAAAGACATTTGTAGTGAAGAAAAATAATCTAGATTACAATTGTATTTCTTTTAGGGATTATGCTATTAGCCTTTTATCGATTGATAGAAACCCTTGGTTGGTGTACCTTGATTTATAACTGTTTGACCTTCTCTTCAATATTAGCTCATGGCTATCCACCTAATTCCACACATATATATATACTATATCTATTGGGCAACATTATATATATATATCCATTTAACAACATTATATATATATCCATTGAGCAACATTTTTTTGATAGTGGTTTCCTTTTTTTCACAACAACTACTATCACCTTTTTTACAACCAATGAGTGGGATTCTTTTTACACACACAAATATATATATATATATATATATATATATATATATATATATATATATATATATATATATATATATATACTATATAATTTTTTAATTTTTATTTGTTGAGAAGAGAGAAAATGGAAGAGAGACATGGCTTATGATTAGCCTATACCTCTAACTTTGTATTGATTTTGGCCTAGGTACCATACTATAATTAGCCATTGATGCTTTTTTCCATTGTAGACACTATAGACTCTAAAAGTTGAACCTCCTAACTGAACTACCCTTTTACTATCACAAGTAGAATATAATGGCTTTTCCTTATTTATGTCTAAGTTAATTATACCCTATACAACATCCATAACTTGAGGTTCCCTTTTGTTTAGTAACATATTATTATATGCTAATTAAGGTGGGGATGAAAAACCCTCTGATTGGGTTTATTTTGAGACTATCCACCATGTAGCTTTAGGCCTTATTTCTTCCATTTTCAAAATTGATCATGGTAGGATGATGATTTCTTTCTTAGCCAATTGCTCAGCTAGGATCTCCTTGTTATGGACCCAGTGTTGTTTGCTATTTTTCAATTCGGAGGAATTTAGTTGGCTACTTTGTTCAGCATGATAGGTAGGGAAAAGTTTGTTCTCCTAGTTTGGCTCATTTCTGACTCCAACTATCTTTTTTTTATTTTTATGGTGAAGTCATTCATGAGTAATGAAGTTAACTTATCTCATTCTATGACTAAATGAGGAGGAAGTGAATCATATTTCTTATGTACCTCTTCTTTGAAGGATGCCACTAACAACCTCAAGGTTATATCTTGCTCCATGATATTATGTTTTTGGTATATAAATACTAATTCTCTAAGGTGCTCTAGCAAAGTGGTTGGGCCTTGGTTGGCATATTATGGTAATATTATCAGTATGGGTCCTGGTAGCTTCCTTCGCATATTAGGTGGCTTTGGGAGACTTATAGGGCTTGATTCTTCCTTATTTTAAGGGATGTTTACTAAGGAGCTAACCATGTTTTAAAATATAAAAGTAAGCCTTAGCAACACATTTTGCCTACATACCTCTAGGTTTCTTTTATTTATGCAGAGTCACTAGGTGAATGCAATTTTGTGCTTTTAAAAATATTGGAAGACTGAGGCCTTCACCCAAACCTTGGTCTAATATATACAACAATAACTTCTTCTAATGTTTATATTTTAGAACATATTATCTAAGTGAGTAGAGAGGTACTTCAACAAGCAATAATAGACAAAGACCCTCACCAAGTCTGATTTGCACTCCTTATTACAATTTGAGGACCAAAAATGTGTTGTTGGGGTCCCATAAGGTATGCCATTAAGTTGTTTCCATCTCCAATTGTCCCTAGTGGGTAAAATCATACCTCATAGAGAGAAACATAATAGTTTCACCATAGAGAAACACAACTTGCGATTGGTTTACAAGTGTCATTGAAAAAATTCTATGTCCCATTGGTTAGTGTTTTGGTTCTTTTTGGGAAGGTCCAAGGTTCAAATCGATGTGGGATAAAGTTTAAACCAGGGTGGGCGAGTGTGTGAGGAGTTGGATGTGTGGTGGCTGTGTATTAAATTCTTTATTGATAAGCATGTGTATGTCAATTAAAAATAGTGACTGTGTTAAATTCCCTATTAATAAAAATGGTGACACTGATAAATTCCCTATTAATAAGCATATATGTATCAATTAAAAATTAAAAAAATTCTATAATGTACTGCTAATACCAATATGAATGTCAATTAATTAAAAACATATATATGTCAATTAAAAATAATAACTGTGTTAAATTCCCTATTAATAAACCTATATATTAATTAAAAATATAAAAGTTTCTATAATTGTGCTTCCAATACCAATATGAGTGTCAATTAAGAATAACACTTTTACATTCTTTCCAATAAGATAGCTCTTTACCACATCCCCTTAGTCTCTGTTTTGATCTTTTTGCTGTTTCGGTCTGCCGAGGTTTTCCTTTTATTGGATACCTCCCTTTGTCTTTTGCTAGGTAAAAGGTTTGAAAATCTCCTTTTATAAATTAAAAAATAACTCTTTATCCATTTCCAATTTATATGGTGACTACCGATTTGAACCTACTCCAACGATTCAAGCATATTACCTCCTTATCAATCGAATTCTTGGATTAGCAGAACTGGTTATGGTATTGGATAGAAATTCCAGCAAGTAACTTACCACTCTAGAGAAAATCAGTAAAAACATGTATATATAAATCACTACTACGAATATACTTGCACTTATAGAAACAAACTGTGAGGTTTAAAGTTGTTTGCATTTGACTTTTAATTATGAAAGAGTACCTGTAGTGAGCAGTAAATAAATAAATCGAAACATGCTTTAATTATTTTTTATTTTTCCCTTGGTTGTAAATAAGGTCGTATCTGGCATCTAGATTCAAGCATCTATCTAAAGAAGATGATGCCATGTATGCATAGCATCATCTTTTGACGTCATGCTTGCTTTATTTATTTACTTTTTTCTTGTTACTGTTGACTGATATCACGTTTGAGAAGCCAGTACTACGGAGGATATGTGATATGTCAAGAGTTACATCGATATGTGATATGTCAAGAGTTACATTGATATGTTTTGAACATGATCCATGTGAGAGAATTGACTAAACATGGAAAGATTTAATCGTTCTTCAGAAATCCACATCTAAATTCCAGTAGAAAAAGAACGGGAAAAGACCGGAAAAACGAGAATCTCGATGCAGTTTCCTAGTCTTGATCTGGTTTCGCTCACTGTAACCATCAATCATTTCGCACCGGAAATAGTGCTCTTGGTATCAGTAGCAAGTGGCTCACATGAAACACATTTCGGGCTGTTATCCAAGCAGGGTTCCATCAGTTGGACTTCTTTTTTAAAAGTTAATATGATGTGGCCCCTTCTCCTTTCACCAGCGACAAAAGCTTTTTTTTTTTTCTTTCTTTTTAATTAACAAATAAAAGAAGCCGTAAGGTCTTGTGATGTGATGTGGTCCCCTCTTTCACCAGCCACAAAAGGTTTTCTTTTCTCGGTTCTTTATATTTAATAGATAAAAGAAGCCGCAGGGTCTTAAGCCTCGAGGGTGAATAATTTTAAACTTCAACATCAATTTTGAATAATTGATATATGGCTGGATAATCAACTATTGAATAAACAATTTTTTTTTAATTATCTTATCACATAATTTATGGTCATGTGGATTTAAAATCTAACTTACTTTTACCTCAATTTTCATGAATCAAAAAATAATAAAAGTATAAAGTATTTAAGTCTATACATAAAATGGGTTAGTATAGGGCCTAACTTAATTAGATTCTTCAAGGTAATAGTTTATCATATATTATGACCGTTAATACATAAACACATAAGAACAATAACCAAGCAAAATAACGCCTGACATATTATCAATAGTTCTCCATACAATAGTTTGATAAGAATTATGGTGGATTTTTAATTTGGGCCATCATCTCAATTGATGGAACATCACAAGGCCGCTCTTCCATAGTAGACATCTTACGACAAATAATGGAGCTCTAAAAAAGTATCACTTTTATTGTGTTCTTGGTTTAGTTCCATAATTCATGGATTTTTCTAATGAGGTGTTCAAGAATATTTTTTTGATTATGAATCGTGTTTACTTGGAACAAGATTTCATGCATGAGGGAGATGTGCCTAGCCCAAGGATACAGTGCCCCTTGTTGTCATATTTGATTGTTCTTGGTGGGGGTAATCGTACCTTGTGAGGAGCAACATCGTAGGCTTGTGGTTGAGAGTGCGAGGTTTGGCTCAGTTACTACCCTTCGAGAGCTTTTACAAGGTTGGCTCCTCGTTAGGATGTGATCTTCAAGGCACACTTGGATTCAACAAAGCAAAAAGGGGTGCAAGAGATAAAAAATGAAACATATCAACAAAGAAAAAGGGATGGTAATGCTCCAAGAGATCCACTAAGATCTTCTTGCAAAAATAGGATTAAAAACTATGTGTCAATAGTGAACACTTCCTCTCCTCGACTCAATAAAGCACAATGAGAGTTACTAGTTATATGCATACACAAGAATGCAGGTCCCGTAGGAGAGCCAAAACAAGTGATTACTCCAAAAATAGACGTAGGTCCCTCATGCATACATACACGTAATAAAATCCAAGAAATAGGTAAAAGGTCACAAAAATACATACACACAAAAAACGGATCAACAAGTGGCCATAAATGGCTATATTGAAAATTTGGCTTAGGCTCCTATGTATATATATAAGAAATATTTTACAAATATTGTGCTAGAATCGAGGGTTCAAGATTACCCACAAGCCGCTCAAGAGTCAACTGATTTTACAAAAAGAAATGAAGGAAAATTTTACAAAAGAATACAATTGCAAACTTGTTGATCCTTTCTACAATCTATATCATTGTTATTTATAGTTTACAGTAGGGAAATATTTCCTTCCAAAATTGTCTATAATTATATTTGACAATCTCAACTACTTTTTCTAAGGATTATGGTCATTGAATGTAATAGTTTTTGACCATAATAATTGTTAGGCCTAATATTATCATTTTCATATTTTTATATTAAATACACGTTTGAGCCATTTACTCAAGTTGTGATTTGGTATGTGGTGTTTGTCTCCTAAGTTGGGTAAGCATTAACTCAACCCATCTACCTTTTTCACCTTTGATTTAACTCAAGCATCAGTGTCTACTTGAGTTTTTGGCATTTCTCTTGAATCCTAGGTCATCTTATAGACTGGTTAGGAGTTTTGTCACTGGTTCTTCATCATGGATTGTAAAATCTTCGATATCAAGACTTTTTCCAAAATAAATATCCTTTAACACCCCTTCACTTATATGTAGAGACTTTTGTTAAGCAAAATTTTGCATGTCTTGATTGTCAAGATTTATCTCGGCCTCTTCTCCTCCAAGCTAGACAAAACTACAAACACCAACAATTGGGGTTTTTCTTAAGATGTAAACAGGTAGTGAGGAATCACTATAGTTTTGGTAGCTCATAGGGGCCTTCTAGCCTACTTGAAGGAGAACTCAAAATTACCTTTATCCTTGGGCTTGGAGTCAAAAAATTCTTATAATCCCTATAATAGAAAACATAAAATAATAAAAGAAATATTAATCAAATAGGATTATAAGGTAGGGAGCTTATCCAAATTTTACTTAACTACTATCCATTCCTCTTTTGATGGGTACTGGATTATTTTAAAATAATTGAATACAATTTCTGCTTTGATCTTATTCTTACTGGGGAAGCTCCTAATGCTTGTAGTGATTTGTTATGTTTAGGTTCTAAGATCAAGAAATGGTTCAACTTGCATGATATATTTTGGCCTTAGATGTTCTAACCATTTTTTTGAGGGTAAACTAGTTTCCTTGCACTCTTTGAGAAGCTGAATATATTCTTGTTCCATCATCACCTCATTTCTTTCATTGTAAGGGGATGGGATTCCCTTTTGTAACAATATATTAGTTTCATCTCTAAACCATACCATAGCATTGTTCAATAGCAAAGCTTGGGCTTCACATGCATGTACAACTTTATCCTTATGGATTAGGACCGCTATTATTTTTTGCATTGGTGCCTTTATATCAAGTATTCCTAGAGCCTCCAACTCACCTTGGGTCATTAGTTTCAAATTTTCTTAACATATCTTGGCTTATGTTAATCTAGTGGAGATGTTAGCCATGATGAATTCAATATCTTGTCTGACCTGGGTTCCTAATTCAACCCCTGCCTTGATAAATATGAATACCTGATAGAGTGGATGAGCCATATTAACAATGTGGTCCCAATAGGTGGTAGTAATTTCCTTGATCAATCTTTATGTTCTTTGTTGCTATTCCATTTTGTTTCTTTGTTCAAAATTTTCTTTCTACTCTTGTATATTTTGTCTTTTCACACAAAATTCTACCTCTTGCTCATTTATTTGTCTTAATAGTTCTTCAACTTGTTCTTCCTTATCTGTTATAAGGGAATCCACAAGCTGATCCTCCAAGTGTTTAACTAGTCTATCCACCTGTTTCTTGAGATATTTTGTCTTTATTTTAAAGCCCTTTAGTATATTCTTCATCATTTTCAACTCTTCTTCCATTTTTTTCTAGCCTCAATTTAAAATTATCATAGTCATATTCCATAATTTTTCTCACTTTCAGCTTGAGTCATATTTTGTCTCTAGTTTGCATTTCTTTCAAATTAAGGCTTTCTATTACTATCTACCAATCTTTATATATCATCTAATATTCATGCTTTAACACCAAGGAATCCTTTCTAGAGATCTTGAAGGCTTAATTATGGGAATGAAAATGAAAATATATTTGAGCATTTGCAGTCTTAAAAATAGCACTTGTTTTTATTGATTTATTTGTTGGTATAGGTCATGTAATCCCTAAAACTATCCAGGATGTAATTTTTCGTAACGAGATTTGGGTTGGAAATGAAAAATATCATCAAAGGTGTTGAACATTTTGAGTGGATTTATTGTCATTTATGTCAAATGGTTGATGTGGTCAGCCAGTTTTTGTAGGAGGCAAGACAGTGGCCCAAAGAAAATTTACAAGTTTTAAAGTATTTAATAGTTAAATTATTTAAATTAAAGATATAAATAATTTAAATACTTAGAAATAAGCTTGTATAAAGTCTTCAAGATTCATTTTAATTGGGCGTTGAAAGACGTTTTTATTTCAAAGGGCCCGAATACAAAGCGGATATTCCCGACGACGATGTATATGGTGCCGATGTCATTAATACATACACCACTGTCGACGGGTTAACTAAGGCACGCATCATATACTTATAAGGGTATAAGCGAAGGTAATTAAAAAAAATTATATAGATGCTCCGAACGATTGATTGAATGCAAAACAATTGATGGTGTGTTATTAAATTGCAATTGACAAAAGCTAAAGTTTGGAAATTAACAAAATATTAATGGCAATGTTCTTAGAAAAATGAATATCGTGACGATGCGGTTGAGGTGAGCCAACGGCGAACAAAACCTAAGTTAACATGATTTACGACTACGCAGTGCACTAAAATTATCATTGATTCACGACGTACAACAAAAAGGAGGGCATGTGATTCGATGACCTGGCAGAGAGGAGAGAGGTTTTCGACAACACGTTTTTCAAAGAAGTAAAGTATAAGGTGAATGACATGCGCTTTTGTTTCCATGTGGGCTTGTAGCCCAGACGGTGGTATTGGCAGGTGCTAAGGCACTGTTTCAAAACCTGCCAGAAGTATTTTGTGGGAATTCGCAAGGTATGTGCCAAAATTTTTATATTCGTTGTAATTGTTGATTGAAGTTTACAAGTTACCAATTCAGGAGGTTGTTTATTTGAAATTTAATTTACTTTGTATTAAGGTTGGGAGACATAAGGGTTTAGGTATTTGAGATATTAAAAGGTATTGTAAGATGAGTGAAAGGAATAATAAGGTGTTGAAGTAATTTAAAATTGTTATGGATGTTAATTGGAAGTTAAGGGGTTGTGTGTTGAAATTCAAAATATCTTTTTATATATATATATATATATAGAATATTATGATTTAGTGGAGATACATATTTTTTAAAAAGTAAATAAGGTTACGTGTATTTGTTTTTCTAGGTCGTTTTATTCTATAATGACCAATTTTTGGGTTTTCCTTTCCGTATTTGTTGCCTGTAGGAGCAAAGACTATTTATCTAGGGAAATTGTGGGATTTTTAAGAGGCCTTACCCCTTCTTCTTCCTCTATTTCCTTAGAGCTAATTGTTTTATCTGATATGGTTAGTAATGTGGCCATGACACTTTCTTCTATTAATGCTTATCATTTGTTTTCCTATGCCATAGGCTCAACTTTTGACTCTTGAGATTAATAAGTCTCTTTTTGATCTTGGATTCTATGTCTATCTTCTTCTAATGATTCTTATTGAATTATAATCCTTTGTTTCTTTAGTGGAGACCCCTCATTTGATTCTCTTTGAATCTTCTCCTTATTCAAGTGTCTTGTTGAAGCCCTTGTGACCTTATTTTTAGCAAGATCGATTTTGGAAATTTCATCCTTATTAGCCTTAGCCAATGCCTCCTTTGGATGCTCTTGGTCATAAGCCATACCAAAAACCTAGTCTTGATCTAGGTTAAGGCCTCCATAAGGTGCTTTTATTTAGTCATTTTCCTGATGGAATTTCTAGTATACCTTGATTTTTCTATGATTCCATCTAAGCTTATTAAGCCTTTTTTGTACAAAGGCCCCTATTATCACTACAAGATCAAAGTCTTATTTTTTCATAGAAACTCTCATATATCTTATTATGGGGCTCTCATTGCAAGAATACCTTCCTTTTTAGTAAGGTAAGGGATCCTTCTTGTTTACTTTTGTATTTTTCTAGATCAAGTCTTGGTTCATTTTCAAATATCTTGGAGATGTGAGTGCTTTTCAATCATGTTATAAATTTTCCATTTGGATCATAGTTCCATGTATCTTCCAAGATCTCCAACACTACTTGCTTTAGCATTACTTCCAATTATTTAGCTACTCTTATTTTCTCTTGGGTTATTGGTCCCATTTATAATAGGTTTTATAGAATTCTAATTTATTTTGTCCACTTACATAGGTAGAATCTATCAGATTTGCTTTCCTTAATATCTCAATACATGCCACCTTATTGGTTACATATATTAATAGAATGAATATTGCTCCATTGAAACTAAATATACAAACCATAGTTCCTTCTTCTAGGAAATATTAGTCTCCTTTTATTTTTGTTTTTAGAAGATTAATAGTTTCCCCTGATATTCACTTAGGCTTCTCTCCCTTAAATTTTGCTATTGTAGGGACCAAGAATCTATTTGAAAATACAAAATAAGGGAAGTGGAGTTATATGATCTTTGTCTAGTTGGTTATGATTTCCCTTCCCCTTTTCATTTCTCTTTTCTAAAGATAGATGTTCAAAATTCTAGCTATTCTAGTATAGAATAAGGTGTACTAAAAATAAGCAATACCTAAATTCTTGAGTTCCTCTAAATTTCACCAACCTTTCATAAATTTTTTGAGCTATAAATTCATTGAAATTGAGCACCAATGACATCTTCTTTGTTTTGTTCTTGAGTAGATGTACAATAACCAACATTTTCTTTGTTATATCCACATCATTAGGGAATTCAAAGGTAAAAGTGGGCATACTCAAAACGTCATTGGCTTCTTGAGAAAAATATCATTTCTTAAAGGAAATTTTGGCATAGTGTTCATGGTTTTGACAAACTCCTAATTCAACAACCTAATTTATATTTTATTCTTAAATAACATCCTTTTGCAATTTTAGGGTTCATTTTGGGCCCTTTTGGTACTTGAAACATTTTTTAGATAGCATCCCTAGATATGATTACTTGAAAAGAATTATCCTACTGACCAAAAATTATCTTACAATGGGGGTCGTATTGTCCTGCACATATCCTTACCAATTCATAGCATGGGTGTACTATTGGGAGGAGGTATTGACAAATATTGCTACTCCATACCCTTGCCACAAAAGAATATTCTTCCATTTCCATTTGTTTCTTATGAGCATCTTCCTTTAGCATCATCTTGTTTTTTCATTAGCCTAGGATCATTGACATTGTCAACCTCATCTTCAGTAATTTTGGGTAACTCACCTTTTATTGCTTGTGTATACCATATTGTTTTCTCTATAGGCTTGTGTGGGGTAGTTGCATTCTTCTTCATTTTATGGGATTCATTTTGTAATGCTAGCTTTACCATATCAAATACCGAGTTGTGGCTTGCTACAACATTGCTCTTCAAAGAAATTTGTAGTGAAGAAAAATAATCTAGCTTACAAGTGTATTTCTTTTAGGGATTATGCTCTTATCCTTTTATCGATTGATAGAAACCCTTGGTTGGTGTACCTTGATTTATAATTGTTTGACCTTCTCTCCAATATTTGCTCATGGCTATCCACATAATGCCACACATATATATACTATATCTATTCAGAAACATTATATATATATATATCCGTTGAACAACATTATTTTTATATATATATATATATATATATATATATATATATATATATATTGAGCAACATTTTTTTGATAGTGGTTTCCTTTTTTTCACAACTACTATCACCTTTTTTACAACCAATGAGTGGGATTCTTTTTACACACACATTATATATATAATATATAATTTTTTAATTTTTATTTGTTGAGAAGAGAGAAAATGGAAGAGAGACATGGCTTATTATTAGCTTATGCCTCTAACTTTATATTGATTTTGGCCTAGGTACCATACTATAATTAGCCATTGATGCTTTTGTCCATTGTAGGCACTAAAGACTCTAAAAGTTGAACCTCCTAACTGAACTACCCTTTTACTATCAAAAGTAGAATATGACTTTCACTTATTTATATCTAAGTTAATTATAGCCTATACAACATCCATAACTTGAGGTCCCATTTTGTTTAGTAACATATTATTATATGCTAATGAAGGGGTGATGAAAAACCCTCTGATTGGGTTTGTTTTGAGACTATCCACCATGTAGCTTTAGGCCTTATTTCTTTCATTTTCAAAATTGATCATGGTAGGATGATGATTTCTTTCTTAGCCAATTTCTCAGATAGGATCTCCTTGTTATGGACCTAGTGTTGTTGGTTATTTTTCAATTGGGGGGAATTTAATTGGCTACTTTGTTCAGCATGATAGGTAGGGAAAATCTTGTTCTCCTAGTTTGGCTCATTTCTGACTCCAACTATATTTTTTTTATTTTTATGGTGAAGTCATTCATGAGTAATGAATCCAACTAATCCCATTCTATGATTGAATGAGGAGGAAGTGAATCATATTTCTTAAGTACCTCTCCTTTGAAGGATGCCACTAATAACCTTAAGGCCACATCTTGCTCCATGATATTATGTGTTTGGTATATAAATACCAATTCTCTAAGGTGCTCTAGCAGAGTGGTTGGGCCTTTGTTGGTATATTATGGTAATATTATCAGTATGGGTCAAGGTAGCTTCCTTCACATATTAGGTTGCTTTGGGGGACTTATAGGGCTTGATTCTTCCTTATTTTAAGGGATGTTTACTAAGGAGCTAACCATGTTTTAAAACATAAAAGTAGGCCTTAGCAACACATTTTTCCTACATACCTCTAGGTTTCTTTTATTGATGCAGAGTCACTAGGTGAATGCAATTTTGTGCTTCTAAAAATATTGGAAGACTGAGGCCTTCACCCAAACCTTGGTCTAATATATACAACAATGACTTCTTCTAATGTTTATATTTTAGAACATATTCTCTAAGTGAGTAGAGAGGTACTTCAACAAGCAATAATAGACAAAGACCCTCACCAAGTCTGAGTTGCGCTCCTTATTACAATTTTAGGACCAACAATGTGTTATTGGGGTCCCATAGGTTATGCCATTAAGTTGTTGCCATCTTCAATTGTCCCTAGTGGGGGAAATCATACCTCATAGAGAGAAACATAATAATATCATGATCGAGAGCATGGGTTTTGGATCAATCGAGGGCCTTCAAGAGTTTTTATAAGGTCGGATCCTTTTTAGGATTTGATCTTCAAGGTACACTTAGATTCAACAAAGGGAAAAGGGGGTGCAAGAGATAAAATAAAAACAACTCAAAAAAGAAAAATGGATGGTGATGTGACAAGAGATTTGCTAAGATATTCCTATGAAAATTGGCTTGAATGCTATGTGCTAGTGGTGAACACTTCCTCTCCTCAACATAGTGAAGCACAAATGATATTTACCAATTATATGCATTTACAAGAAGATAGGTCCTGTAGGAGATCCAAAACAAGTGACTAGTCCGAATATAGACGTAGGCCCCTTATGCATACATACACTTAATAAAATCCAAAAAATAATAAAAAAGGTTACATACAAATACATACATATAGAAATAGGTCAATAGGAAGCAACATATGACTATACTAAAAATTTGACATACACTCTCATATATATATATAATGCAAACAATATTTTACAAATATTGTGCTAGAATTGAGGGTTCAATCTTGCCCATAAGCCACTTAAGAGCCAATTGTTTTTACAAAAAGAAATGAAGGGAAATATTACAAAAGAATTCAATTACAAACTTGTTTATCCTTTCTACAATTTATGTTACTATTATCTACAGTTTACCATAGGGGAAGATTTCCCTCCAAAATAATTTGCAATTAAATTTGACAATCTCACCTACTTTTCCTAGGGATTCTAGTCACTAATTGAAGTATTCTTTGACAATAATAATTGTCAGGACTAAGATTATCATCACCATAGTTTTGTCTTGAATGAGCATTCGAGCCATTTACTCAAGTTGTGCTCTAATAGGTGGTCTTTGTCTCCTAATATGGAAAAGTATTAATGCGGCCCATATACATCTATCTCCTTTGATTTGACTCAGACATAAGTGTCTGCTTCACTTTCTAGTATTTCTTTTAAATCCTAGGTCATATTACATACCGGTAAAGAGTTTAGTTATTGGTGCTTCATCATGGATTATAAAATATTTGATATCAAGACTTATTCTGAAATAAAAATCCTTTAGCACTCCACTTATTTGTCAAGACTTTTGTTGAGAAAATTTTTGTATAAGTCCTAATTGTCAAGATTTATCTCGACCTCTTCTCTTGCAAGCTAGATAAAACTCCAATCACCAATGATCAGGGATTTACCTTAAACATGAGAAGGTAGTGAGGAATCACTACACGTCCCAATAAAAAAAAATATACATTTTATTTTCCAAATGAATTAGATAGTGACTTTCAAGAATTCTTAGGTTATATTATAAGGATCAAAATAAGTTGAGAGATAAAGGAGGCAATTTTTCCAATTAACACAAGTGAAGAAAGATGAGAAAAGATTAGCAAACATTTATTTTAGTTTTGTCCTCTACTTACAAAATTTATTCCATACAAGAATAACATAATGACAATGTCCTATCTCTTATATAGATTCATCACACATAAATTTCTTGTCAAACAAGAACAAAAAGATAAAAATAAAGTAGTTTTTTTATTTTATTTTTTCATTTACATAATCATAAACCATAAATAATATGAGATAACCTTTATAGAGGATGTTATTCATCTAATATATTTTTATTTAATCAAAATCTAGTTAAATAATGGTGTATAAATCTATCCCCAGTTGATTTGAACCTTGAACTATTTATTTAGAGTTCCATAATCTTATGGTCAGTTCCACTCAAATTGTGCTAATATGGAAATTCTATAAAAAAAATGGAATAAAAAATAAGTATTAAATATACTTATATGATATAACAAAATTCAAATTTTAGATTCTTACATTAAACTATACATGCACTCTTTTTCTAATGGTATTTATGTTTATTTAAAACTAAATAAATATAGTTTTAATAGTAATAATAATGGATAACCATAAATTTTGGATAAAATATATTTCTATGAAAACTTCATAGTTTCTTCCAAACCTTTGGGTTTATAGTAGTACTGGTTAGTCCAAGATAACTATCTAGTAAAATCTATATAGAAATTGAGGCATGTACAACACTTAGTGTACCCAAAGTTTATCAAAAAAATAAAAGTGATTTCCTTCAAAAGTTGCCTTGGCCTCTAGCTTCAATTTCTTGCATAATTTCTAGGAGTCGAACTATAATCCTTGCCAATTGTTGGAGGAACTATTGTCATACTTTTGAGATATTATTTATCTATCAACAATTGTTTATACTCCTCTAACCTATAATTATTGAACATCATATGAGAACAATTCCCTATAATGGAAAATATTACATTTGATCATTTATCCTTCATTCTTCCTAGCCTCCTAATAGAAGTATGCAAATAAACTATCAACCTTTTATATGCAGTTAAAGTCAATAGAATACAACTACCATAAGAAAAAAGTTATCATAAAAAATTATAGCATTTGATAAACCAAATATAACTTGGTATCAACTATATTAAAGTTTCATAAACTTTGTCAAAATTAACAAATAAACTAATAAGGTTTCGTTCCATTTCAATTTTTTACCAAACTAAGAAAACAAACATAAATGCATCTAAAATTTTTCTACCTTAATGACACAACTAGAATAGGTGTATTATGGTATCATATATCCCATACATAGAACACTTAGTAAAAGATATACTAAATTTAACTAACTAGACCTTCAAGGGAAGCTTAAGTTGAATGATACACAAGGCAGTCTATTAGGAATTGACACCCTATATTTCGAAACTTGAGCACTCAATGCTTTATAAAAAGACTCAATATCCTAGATTTTCACCTTTAATTAAGTCTATATGTCACCAAATTAAATGGAATGATAGATATATAAAGGGTTTTAACATGGGGTTTACAAGTTTTCTTGCCATCATGCCATCTCTAATTCTTTAATGTATTACAAACTAGGGTGGTTGAAATATTGAATCATAATTCCTAACTTACTAACCCTTGAATCTAAAATATCATATTATTGAATCAAGTAGGTGATGTAAATTGCCTACTTAGGGATTCCCAAGACTTCTAGTTATTCTTATAAATGTCCTAAAGTTTTAATAACCTTCTTATCCTCCTCTTAAAATTCAAGTTTTCCTTGAGGAAAGTCTATAAATCTAGAGGCTTATCATTGGTAAGAATCATCCTACTTCACTAGATAGATGAGGATGAGAAGCTCAATCTATCTTTAATAGAGGAACCATCCAAAATCAATAATTGTGAAGTAGTTTGTCAAGCTTTTAAAATATATTGGACAAATAATGAATGATGAATATTGAAAATTTGAGCATTTATAATTTTTCATTGCAGTCCATTACATTGCAAGTACGATTAGGATGGGCAAATTGAAACCTAACCTTTTCCAAGGTTTATTATTAAAAAAGTTTAACGATTTATTTATCCATGAAACTATACCATTAGTCTAACTATCTAAGGATCAATCAACCCCAACCCATCCCTAGCTTTTAATTGTGTGCATTGTTGTTATGTAATAACAACTATTTTTTGCAAGCCATTCTAGTTTTATCTTGTAAAATTGAAGATTACCCCTCTAAATTTTAAGTAATAAGATTAGTTAGGAAGGTACAATGAGGAATAGTACACATGAGTAACACAATTTTTGTTTTTAAACCACTTATAGTCTATCCATAAGGGAAATATGCTAAGTCACCCAATTGTCCATGTTATGTGAAACTTAAGCACAAACCATTTTTCTTATATATATATATAAATATTTAAAGTTGAAAGGTATACTTAGATATGTGATTACTATCCCATGTCTAGTTTGCCTTCATTCTTGTAGGATCTAGATAATTCTATAATTTTTTAATGTGGTTTTATAAATGATTTTATTTTGAATGAGTTTGGGAGATAAATGGACAAAGAAAAGTTTCATACCATAGGCCATGTTTTGGCCTAATGGAGGGAAGTTAAAATTTTTATGTAGGGGGTTTGTTGAAAGTAGGTATGACTTTCATGCATTAAACAATATTCTAATTTCACAAGTGAACTTCTAAATTTTTCTAATAGTAAATTTTAATAGTTGTCCAATTAATTTTGAATCAAACTAAGGTTCTAATATCGTAAGTGAAATATAAAATTGGTTCCCAAGAATGAACCTTAATATTTTCTCCAAAAATTTAGAATGGACTAAGCATCCAAGATAAAACTTGTTGTAGGTTTTAATGAATATAAAAAACCAATACATACTTGTGAGTGTTTGACCCAACAAGTTTTAGTAATAATTATTAATAGCTTTTGGTTTTAAAAAATAATAAAAAACAATTGTAAGATAATTAAAAAAATTAGCAATTACAATTTTTTTTTTTAATTTAGTTTATAAATTCTATATGATTATTATGTTATCGTTAAAATTGCATACATACTCCATTTTTCAAAGCATGGTGAAAATTGAATTTTTTTCTAAAAGATCTATTTTTTTAATGCTTTTAAATATAAATAAAAACACATATTTGGTCTTTAATCAATGTATAAAAAATATGTGTTAATTATTCTTAACCAAAAATGTATATTTAGTTAAAAATATATATTTATTACATTATGAACATGTTTAATAAGTTTAATTTTAATTATTTAAAAAATAAACTATAGCAATATTATATTATTATATTTATAATAGTATTATAATAGAGCATGTCAACACATACTAGTCAACAAGTATGTAAATAATCAAATAGGTATTCAAATGCTCAAACACATAGACAAAATTTTGAGAGCCTCGTTGGTTTGAAAACAAATTAGTGGTTGCAAAGAGCATAATAAAGGATAGAATTTCTTGGCTACTAAGAGATGGTAAGTCAATTAATCTATGGGAGGACCTAATCCTAGGAAATCCACCATTAAGAGAGAAAACTCCAATCTAATTGCAAAATCACTTGGAAAGCCAAAGAATACTCAAATTAGGTGACTTGTTTTATTGGATCTCAGAAAATTTGAACTGGATCTCCCCTCCCATTCCATCTCAACTTCAAGGAGATTGGGGTTATTTTAAGTCCCATGTGGTGAGCATTAGACATCTTCATCCCACGATGTCAGATAAACTTATTTGGGGTAGCATCAATAGTAATGGGGAATACTTAGTGCATCTAGGAGTCCAACATCAACATATTGGGTCTACCAACAAAAAACTATCGATATTGTGGAAAACTAGAGCACCACCTAAACTGAAAGTATTTATTTGGCTAGACTCTTAAAATAAAATCTTAACAGGTGATAATCTGCAAAAAAGGAGTATAGCAGGGCCTCATATTTGTTACAGGTGCATGCAAAACAGTGAAACAATTTTCCATATTTTGTTTGAATGCTCGAAGGTAATTTCAATTTGGTTAGGAATAACCAAAATTATTGGTATTTCCTACTCTAGAAGGTTAATCATAGACACATGTTTTACTAAGTGGAACAAATAATATAAAGGTAGACTGGAAGGTAAGCCCCTCCTAAAATATATGTGGAGTTCTATACCATATTTTATCATCTAGAACATATGGTTAGACAGAAACCAAAGGATTTTTAAAGGAAAAGGCAAGGATAATAAAAATCTAATATGAAGGATAAAAGAAGAATTAGTACTAAATATTTTTGTCAACAACAATGTGAAGAAGATTTTTCACCCATAGAAATAAGAATGATCTACCAACTTAATCTCCAATCTTTCCTCACACAAGGAGGATGCAAAGCAAACAATTATTTTCCTGACTTCGACACTCTTCTTTGATGGTGCCTCCAATTCCAACCCTAGTTAAGCAATGACATGGAGATTGATTCTTACAAGACCTCGTGAGATCCTACTCAAATACATGATCAGCTTGGGAACAACATCTAACAACGTGGTATGGCTAATAGATGTGAAATAAGCTTAAAATTGGTGGTAAAGCAAGGAATCACTCAAGTCATAGTTTACGAGGATTCTAAACTAATAATAATAACTCTTGCCAAAAATAAATATTTTAGATCTTTACAATTGAATATTATTTGAGACAATATTAGAAAACTAAGTTGGATAGTTGGCAAAGTATCCTATCAACACATAAGGCAAGAATTCAATAAAGAGGCTGACACACTAATGAATCGCGCAATAAATATAGGCCCGGTTATTACCACCAAATCATCAAGAAGTAGAAGGGAAGGGGTGGTATGCGAGGATGACGAAGACTCCAATAATGAGATTATTTTTTGTCTTCACGTTCTATTTTTTAAAATGCTTTGTTCACTTTGATCTCTCTAACTAAAGAGATTTGTACTTTTTGTTAAGTAAAAAAAATTGTTTCCTTTTTTATAAGAGAATGATAATGAATTTGTTTGGTGTAAGCTACAAGAAATAAAGAGTTTCATAGTATAAATTAAAGTTTCAATTTCACAAGTTAAACTTAACAATTTTCTAAGGAATTTGGAGCAAATGATAGGGACCATAGAGTTTTACTTCCTTGATTATAGATTTGATATTATAGATGAAATTTAAAATTAATTTATTAACCTAATCTTGAGTAGTTAAGATGATTCATCTTCTTAAAAAAGGATCAAGTTCAAGTCTTAAAAAACATAAAGACTTGATGTACATGAGAAACAATACTTAACCCCAAGTGAATTGCCTTAACATTACTATCATGAAGTTATTAAAATTTTATAATTTAAAATATATAAACAATTTGATTTATAACTAATTAAAAAATCAACCTTTTAACATAAAAAATAAAAGCTAGTTTGAATTTAAGATAACATGCAATTAAAATGCAGGTTGAACACACACATTACAAGCCTTCCACTATCAAGCATTAACTAATTAGAAAGCAAATTCTTCGCTTCTTTATAATCGGGCTCATCGTGAATACTGACATTCTTGTGGTCGACATAACTAAGGAATTGAAGAGTCAAACCAATGAGAATCAGTGCTCTTGTAGGGATCGAGTGTATATGTGGTTTACCCCACAATGACCTCCACGCGTCAAGTAAGATGAGCCCAATGAAATAAGTGAGGCCTATTGACATGGCCAACAGCTTAAGCACTTAATTAGCTAGCGTAGAGGAGCACTTACCTACAATGATATGTCATGCATGAGGGAGATATGCCTAGCCCAAGTGGACGGTGCCCCTTGTTGTCATCTTTAATTGTCCTTGGTGGGGGAAATCATGCCTTGTGAGGAGTAACACCATAGGCTTGTGGTTGAGAGTGTGATGTTTGGCTAAATCAGGGGCATCCAAGAGTTTTTACAAGGTTGAATCCTTGTTAGGATGTGATACTCAAGGCACACTTGGACTCAAAAAAGGGAAAAGGGGGTGCAAGAGATAAAAATAAAACAACTCAATAAATAAAAAGGGATGGTAATGCTCCAAGAGATCTGCTAATATTTTCTTGCAAAAATAGGCTTAAACGCTATGTTCCAATGTTGAACACTTTCTCTCCTTGACACAATGAAGCACAAATGAGAGTTACCATTTACATACATACACAAGAAGGAAGGTCCCATAGGAGAGATAAAACAAATGACTAGTCCAAAAATAGACGTAGGTCCCTCATGCATTCATACCCTTAATAAAACCCTAAAAATAGGTAAAATATCACAAGCAAATACATACACAAAAAATGCATCAACAAGAGGCCATAATGGATATATTGAAAATTTGGCATAGTCTCCTATGTATATATATACAAGCAATATTTTACAAATATTGTGCCAAAACCGAGGCTTCAAGATTACCCACAAGCTGCTCAAGAGTCGAATGTTTTTACATAAAGAAATGAAGGAAAAGTTTACAAAAGAATACAATTACAAACACTTATTCCCTAACCTTAACCTAAGCCCAACTAAGTAGGTTAATCAAGTGTAAAGCCCTGGTGCTTAGTTATGACACATCTATGGGCTATCTAAGGTCATCACCACTCACCTAGTAATGGACATGATCAAACCTACATATTTGAGGAATCATCATTACTATCTTGTCAATGGTCCATGTAGGACAAAAATGGCTACATCTCAATGGATGGCCAAAATTTTACAAAATTTGGGTAAGTGTTCAAAAAATATTCTCAAATATGCCAGTACTCTCAAATCCATTGATTTCCTCAAATCTATAGTGAATATTGATCAATAGATGAAAGATTCATTTTGCTTCACAACTATTTATTCTCCTTTGATAATTGCATGGAAATGAGAAGTGCAAAAGAACACCCAAATATGCTGAAAAAACAATTTCACTATAAAAGAGAAACAAGAGGCCAAAATTTCATTTTTTGAGTGCAGCCACCATATCCCCTTGTTAGCAATGTGAAAATTTGAAAGACACATGGAGGAAGAGTTGTGAAGGTCAAATAAACTCAAATCTGCTAAAAATGTGATTCTATAGAGGAATATGTATTAAAAGAGCTAAGTTGTAAAATGAAATGCGGTCAATGTATTTCCTTTGTTAGCATTGCAACCAGGAGGTGCAAGCTCGAATCCACCAATTTTGGTAAATCCATGGCTAATATGATAAAAATGGCCAAGGTTCATTTCCATGCATAATTTTCCAATTCCCTTTATATGAGGTACGATAAAAATAAAATGATCTATAAAAGGCATGAAACCATGGATATCCACCTTGGTATGACTAGAATGAGAAAAATGATTTAAGTTTGAAAATAGTGTGCGACTAACCATTTTTCTTTAGTGATGGCACAAAAATGAGAAAGTCCTCCAAGTAGTATATTAGATGTAAAATCATGGGATGACTTTAGGAATTAAGAAAGAACCCGAAACCATGGATAAGTGTGCTTTCAAGGTAAATTTAAGCAAAGTAATTTTTAGATATTTTCTTAACTTCAAAGGATACTGAACAAGAAGAATACTAGTTGTTGCAAGATAAACATGCTGAAGCAAGTAAATTTCCAAAACCACTATTTTATTTGTTTCCATGTCTAAATCTATCAAAAGATTGAAAGAGCTAAAATATAACATGGTTTCAAGAAATACAAAGGTAGAGAGCGATCACAAGTCAACTAATCATAGTCAATCATCCTCAAATTGATGGTAAGGGTTGAATCTATCCTGAATTCAAATTTCCAATGCAATTTCACATGACTGTATGTTACAGTGATCAAAGGAGATTGATTCAAAAATTTCTAGAATCATCATCTCAACAAACTCAGTTGTAGATATATGGACATGAGGGTATATCAAGAACAAGGGATGGTAAAGGTTGAATATTACTCATAATATATTATAACTATTCAATAAAATACAACTAGATGCCACCACTAATGGTAAGTTACAAGAAGATCAAGAACTTAAAAGATTCCTTGTAATGCTCAAAACAAAAATATTGTAAAATTATAAATAGAGGTCAAACCCTCATTTCAAAGGGTCATGTTTGAAGTATTTTCTTGTGATATTTTTTCACATTCTTTGTAATTAATGAAAAATGCATTACTAGGTATGTTTACCTCAAATATGCATCTATGTTGTTTGCTATTCTTGTGAAGTCATTTCTGCTATTGCTACTATGGTTAGTTTATTCTATTAATTTGGATTTCTAACTTAGAGCAAATTGGAATGATTCATACTTGTATGCATACTCATGAGGATTCTATTTTTTTAGTCAATGTGTTAATACAATTCTATTAACTTGGATTATTTATTATTTAGATGTTTGAAAACATTCTTTAATTATGCCCAAATATTTTAATATAGATTGTCTCTAAATTTTTATTGTTGTTAGTATTGAACACTATTTTCTAGAAATAAAATTGCTAGAGGATTCTATTTGGATGCCTATATTGTTAGCTTAATTCATTCATTCTTAATTAATGCAGTTATTAACCCTTTCATCCCTATCCCTAAGATTTTACTATTTTGAGCTAAAAAGAGTCAACATCTATTAATTTGACAAGGTATACTAGCCTACTTTGGAGGTTGGGTTAAGGTATTTTAAACCTCTCAATATTTGGTCTAGGATGTGACTAGTGGGTGCTTTCCTTCAAAATATTTCTAATAATAGCCATAGTTCAAGGTTTAGCTTTGATGACAAACTAGACCACAACAGTTTTTGGCATGCCTAGTAGGACCAATTCATGATGTATTCACTTTACACTAAATAATTTTTATCTTTTCTTGGAGGAATCAAGATTTAGTGAATTGTCTTGACCTCATTAAGTGGTGAAATCAAATTCACTTGGTGAGTTCCTGGAATTCAAGAACCTGGAAAGCCTTTTGGTGGCCTATTTTTGATGTTTATTAGATCATATTCTAGGAATAGACAAGATCCTATTCTATTATTTGAGCTATCATCTAGAATATCAAGATATACAAGAAATCTATCTCTAGATTATTTTTGAAGAAATTGCAATAAATTCTGACCATGGGGTTCCCCAAAAACCAAATCTACAAAAGACCCCAGTAAACATGGCTCAAAATCTAAATCTAAAACTAAATTAAAATTAGATTACACAAAGTTATCTTGATTGGGATACCCTTGGTCCTTTGGGACTACCTCAGATGCATGATATCCCTCAAGATGCATCTAAAGCCATAGCCACTTATGATGGTTCTAGAAAAATTTCTTATGAGCACTGTCAAGATATATTAAATCTAGAAGCTATCCACAATATTAGGAATGAATATGTTATTATTAGGTTTATGGCCCTATCCTTTAGAGGTAAAACCCTGCATTGGTTTAGAACCCTAAGTGATAGTAATATTCATTCATGGATTGAATCATTTGAACCCTTTGTGGAATGTTTTAATGAGTTAGTTGTCCCCTTCTCACTTTTGAATCAATTTACTACTATGCAAAAACATCCATAGGAGTTAGTCTCTAACTTTAATTTGAGGTTTAGTAGGACATGGAAAAAAATTCCTCCTAAATAAAGACCAAATTACCCTCTTGCTTTCATGTATTACATTAGGGCCCTTGGATCAGACCTAGGTTTGTAAACCCAATAGTTAGGTATAAATTCATTTCCTTAGGTTTATTATACAACTATGCTTGCAAAAACTATTCTAATAGCTGTAGGAATAAATCCACCAAAGATAGTCATGCCTTATTGTTTTGATATCCTTTAGTTTTATCCCAAGTTAGAACATCAATCCCCTCATTCATGGATCCCTCACTTACATATTCCTCACTACCCCAAATAGATCTAATTCCTCCTCCCAAACCATCACCAGCTTCAATCCTTTTTCTCCATATTCCAACTTAGAATTCCCAAGATTCAACTCTATTGTTAAATATTCAAAATACTTTGAAAACAATAAAAAACAAGGTGAAAACCATAGAAAAAGGGAAATGTAAAGGTCTCAATAGAGGATATTTTTATTTATTAACAAAGACCAAAATCCTAGCATTTAGTGGAAACATAGGGCCGAGGGTTAGCACAAATAAAGAGGATCAAGATTTAGCCATTGAAACTAGTTTGGTTAATGTTTTGTGGCTAGTCTAATGACCCTCATGATTCTAATACTTGTGTAATGTACCAACACCATGTGCAACAAGCCATAGAGAAAGTTGATAGGAATCATAAGGGAAGAGTCAACATGTTATTGTAGTCTGAATAGGTTCTATATGAAATCTATCCTTATAAATAATAATCTATCACTATGTTGACTAGATCTGGTAAGAAGCCCTTATAGGTAGAAGCATAGAAAATGAGTTATTTGTAGACACCTAAAAGTCACGCATGGCCATCCATAGTCACTTGTAGACATTCATAGCTTACTTCAAGCATTCATATGCACCTGTAGGTATGCGTAGGCACTCATAGGTCATTGTAGGCCATCGTAGGCCATTGTAGGCAATTGTAGGCCATCGTAGGCCATTGTAGGTAATCGTAGTCTCAAAACCTACAAAAATACACAAATTCCATCCAAAACATTTCCTATTCATGAAAGGGCCACCTACAAGCCCCTTTAGGCCACCTAAGCCCTATCCTACACCTAATTAGGTCCCCCATGGGACCATTCCATCCAAAAACCCTAATTATTCTAATTGAAATTCTATTTTGAAAGTCACTTTTCACTTAAGTGTACTTTATTGCTTAAATAGATTTAATTATGATTAAAAAAAATTAGACCTAATTATACCCTCCTCACACATGTGTGCACCTACTTAGTTAGAATATTTCTAAATATACCTAGCCTAACCTCCAATTAACCTAGGTATTGGTTAATCAAGGTTAACCCTAATCCTTGCTCACACATGTGTGCCCCTAAGATATTTCCTTCAAGTAACATGAGGGAATGACTCAACACTTCACCTCATAACCCTAATTTCACCATGGTAGAACTTGACCCAAAAGTCTAGGATACCTAACTCCCTCCTTAGACTTGACCCACTTTATAAATAGAGGGCCATTTACATCATTTAAATCTATTTCACATTTTGGCTAACATACCAAAACTCTGCTAAAATTGCTCTAGAACACCTTTTGCCACTTCTACATCCATCAAACATCAAGAAACATTACTTGGATTATATTCAGACAAAATTTTTTCATCAACAATAAAAAACAAGATGGTTCACACACTTCCATGGGAACTCTAACAAAGGTTTGCACATCGCCATGTGAACATGACCTACTACCACCCTGTAGCTTCAAATCAGGTAGGTATACTTCATTTAGATTTTTTACAATATTCCTCTAGTTTTTATTTTGTTTTACTTCATTTTCATGTCATTTTATTTGTATAAACATGGGCTCTGATCCATGACAGGTATTCAAATGTATTAGCACATTTTTGTAGGTTTATATGGTATCACAAACATCTCCAAGCATCCAAATGGTGGTACACATACAAATAAACCCACCTGCATTAAGGGCATCGAAAAGCACCAGCAAGTGCATCTGCATGTACATTGAAAAAGAGAGGGAAATCTATCTCAAGAGAGACTATTCTATAACTCCCCATTTTTTGAAATGAATAATAAAAGACACTTTGTATTTTTCCATTAGTTTTGGAATTGATGTTCTACTTTTCGTGTGTTACATTCTTTCCAAGTGCCTTCTTAGAGAAAAGGGGATTAGCCTTTACCAAATAAGAATACGTTTCCAATTCCCTATATTTTTGAAAAGAAATATTCATCTCTTAGGGAGGAAGATAAGTACAAAAAAACCCCAAAGCAAGGAGAAAAAGGATAAAGGATAGTCAATCTCTAAAAATGAAGTAAGGAAGAATTTTTAATTCCCCTCTATCACCAAAAGTCAAAGACTAGAAGTTACTCAATAGTACAAGAGAAAATTTGGTGAACTAGAGAGGAAACATGAAAAGTTATCCTTAGAAAAATCTGATTTTAATATAGTTGAAGAGTTGAAAAGAACTCCATCAAGAGCGAGTCTCTATGACACATTGTTTCTTCCTGGTGAAATTTATTTGCTAAAAGCTTCTTTGAGTAAGAATTCCCAAAAAGAGACCACCATTGTGTTTAATCTAGCTCATTACCAAGAGAAAATATCTCCAGTTACTCTAAAGAATAAGCCTCCACTATTTTACATTTCCCTTAGAATGGAAGTCTAGATAGTACATAACTATATGATAGATTTATGGGCTTCCATTACTTTCATGCCTAAGGTAATTTGTGATGAAATAAGAATGGAGTACACATGTTCATGTCAATGAGTCTTACAACTTGATGTGACTCCAATAAAAACTATGGGGGTCGTAAAATATGTGTTAATGAGAATACACATGGCTTGAGAGGTTACTATTGTGCAAGAAATTATGGTGGCGGACCTTGAGCCTTATTTTGGATTATATATTTCCAAAGAATTTAGTACCAAAGTAAGGGGTTACATGTATCTAGACTATTCTTGCATGATGATCCCTTGCAAGGGTAAGAGGATAAGGTTAAATCCTACAAAATTAGTATCTTATCATATTGAAAAAATTGAGGAGGATATGTATAGCCACTCAAGTTTGGAAGAGCCAGAGTTAGTGGAACACCTAGAGGATCTAGACATTGAATATGGGCTACCTTTTAAATATGATCTCAGCTTTTCTGAGACATGAATGGCAACATACAACATCTCATTCAAATTAGAGAAAAAAATCCTCACCATATCCAATCTGTCATTAAGAGAATTAAAACTTTAGACAATGCATTTTTATGGAGCAAGATGCAAGAATGGAGCTAGAATTAGAGTAGTTTTTATGTCTCCTTTAGAGGGGGTTATTTTTTTTCTTATAGATTGACATAGTATTGCACAAAAAATACCACCGAATATGAGGCCTTGTGTCTAGGAATTATACAAGTAGAAAAATGGGGCATTAATATGCTACATATTTATGGTGATTCAAAACTAGTGGTAAATCAAGTCATAAAAATATTTAACAACAAGCACCATTACTGGAAGGCTTATAGGAACAAAACCTGGGACTTGATGGAGTCTTTTGATATCTTGAACTTACATGATATTCCCAAACAACAAAATATTTTGTTAGATGCTTTAGCTATCAAAGGATATAATTTTTCTGCATCTATAGATTATGGATCAAGTAAGAGTAAAAGGGTTAAGCTTGTTTTTAGACCATCGGCACCAGATAGGCAAATATTCTGGTAAGTGTTTGAAAATGATGAGCAGATTATTGATTTCTTGATCAAGGAGGCTAACTGTATTAGTTCATACGAGTAAATATCTCAAGATATGGATCAACAAAATATCATACAATTAAAGAATAACCATATCACCAAAGGGTTGATCGCCCTAGAAAGTTTATTTGATAATGAATATGGGAAGAAACTAAAATAAATGAGAATAGATGATAAGATCTATAAGGATATCAAAATAGAAAATAGAAAAAAATTAAAGCTTGGTATTCAATGTGCTACGAGTGAGGTTGAATAATTTAAAACTCTGTGTCTTAGGTACCAAGACATAATAGCCTATATTTATGATGACTTAAAAGTATATGATAAGAGTATCATCCAACTTACTATAGAGTTGGTACCAAATTCCAGGCCATTTAGATAAAAATAAAGGCCTATAAATCCAAAAATTGAAGTGATTATGAGGCAATAATTGTTGAAGGTATTAAAAGAAAAGATCATATACCTAATAAAGCACTCCACGTGGGTTGCTAATCTAGTGCCAATGAGGAAAAATAATTGAGATATTCATCTCTTTGTAGATTTTAGAAACCTAAATCAATCATCCCTCAAGGACCATTACCTTTTACCATAGATTGATTATATTCTACAAATGGTGGCTAGGGCTAAAAAGTACTCCCTATTAGATGGTCTCTCTAGGTATAACCAAATTTGGATAAAATATGAAGACCAATGCAAAACTACTTTCACTACAAAGTGAGGCACTTTTGTCTATCAAAGAATGCCATTTAGTTTTTCCAATGTTGGTGCCACTTTTTAGAGGGCCATGGATTATACTTTTGGAGAGCTTATTAATAAAATAATTTTGATATATTTGGATGGCATGAAATTCTTCTCCCAAAAGAAGTAGGAACACCTCAAGCATCTTGAACAAGTCTTTAAAAAGTACAAAGAGTTTGGTATATCTTTGAATCCAAATAAATCTATATTTGTAGTTCATGGGGGGAAGTTGGGGCATGTGGTGCCAGATCAGGGAATGTCCATTGATATAGATAGGGTAAAGTCAATATTAGCCCTTCCTCTTCCAATGAGTAAGAAAGCTTTGTAGTCTTATTTTAGACAAATCAACTTTGTTAGAAAATCTATCTCAAATTTTTCTTATATCATTAAGCCAAATTAGCTCAAGAAGAATATTGATTTCAAATGGACTAACAAGAGGAGATGATCATTTGAGTTGATTGAGTAAGCTATTGCTACCAATCTAGTATTGGTAAACCTTAATATCAATAAATATTTTATCTTATATGCTTATGGAGTTAAAAAAAGTTATACTACTATATTAACTCAAAAGGATGAGGTAGGTAATGAACACCCCATATTATTTTGGAGCTAGACCCTTCATGAATATTATATGAACTACAAATTCATAGAGAGACAAGTGTTTATAGTCATGAAATTGCTAAAAAAAATTAGACAATATCTAGCTCAAAGCAAAACTTTGATATATGTGGTCCACCCAAATATCAAAGTTGTTATCCTGCAAGGTGAGCTTGGTGAGAAAAGAGCAGGAGGGATCACAAAGATCCAAGATTTTGACATAGAAATACATCCCACCAAGTTAGTCAAAGGAAGAGAACTATGCCAAGAGTTAGGTACTAAATCTAAAAAAGAATAAGTAGTTTGCCAGATCCCTAAATCAGAGCAAGATAATGATACTCTTGTAGAAGGAAAAAATTGGACAGATCAGCTCATAAGCTACTTTCAAATAGAAATATGTCCAAATATTAATGCTTCATAGAGAAGGAGGTATGTTGCAAGCCCTAAACTACAAGTTATTATTTGAAGGAATTTAAAATGGAGTGCTCTTAAGATGTGTTAGGGAAGACCAAAAATAAAATATCTTGAAATAATTCCATGAGGGGTTATCAAGAAACCACTATTTAGGCAAGACCACTGCATTAAAAGTTATAAGGGTTGGTTCTTATTGGCCTACTATATTCTTTGATACCTTCAAAATTGCTAGGGCATGTAAGAAATATCAAATATATGTAGGCAGAAATAGGACTGCATCATTTCCCTTCAACCAATTCAAGCATAATAGCCATTTTAGTAGTGGGGTTTGGATTTTACAAGGGAAGTTAACCCTAATTATTTAGGAAGCCATAGGTATATCTTGACTACAATTTATTATTTTACCAAATGGATTGAGGTAATATTAACCAAATTTTTTTATCATGAGGTAATCCTTGAATTTATCAAAAGATTGATTACCAGGTTTGGCATCCCTGAATATTTGGTGAGCAATAATGGCCCATATTTCATAGGGGTAAAATACATTGATTTTACTAGCAAGTATGACATTTGTATAAAAAAAATCTTTGAACTATTATCCATAAGGGAATGGCTTAGTAGAATCAACCAATAAGAACCTACTCAGAATGCTAAAGAGATATTTGGGAAATAACAAAAGAATTTGGCATTTGCTTATGAATCAGGTTCTATAGGAAGACAAAATCACTATGAATAAATAAATAGGGACATATCCATATGCTCTAGTGGGATATATGTTGTGCTTCCTACACACTTGGAGATACTAGCCCTAAAATTAATCATTTTTTATGACTATGATAATGAATATTCTATAAAAAAGTCTAATTCAATTGTTGCAAGTAGAGAAATAGAGGTATGAGGTCTATAAGCAATTTCAAAAATATTTGGCATAGATAAACAATTTGTTTGACAAAAATTCAACTGGAGGAAATTTAAAGCTGGAGATTCAACTTTGAAATAGATTACAAAGAAAGCTAAACTGAGAAAACACCAAAAATGTGATGCATTATGGGAGAATCCATTTGAAGTAGCTAAGGTCAAACAAAAAAATGTATTTTAACTTCAAGACCAGAGTGGAAATTTGTTGTTGATCCTAGCCAATGGGTACCACCTCAAGCTATATTTAAAGTAAAATTTTCTTACTTTGTACTATATGTATCATACCTTGTAAATATTTTTTATTTTTAGCACTTTATTTTAATGAAAAAAAATGAAAATGAAGAAATTAACCATGGTGGTGAGATTTTCCCATGGCCATGAGTCAACGCTTATATTTTAAGATGATATCGGGCTATGAAAATAAAATAAAAAACTTTTCATTGAAGTCTTATAGTCATTAGTCTTCAATAGATTGTCCTATGTGAATGAAAAAGTTTAAATCAAATTGAAAGGTGGTAAGCCAACCGTGAGCACAAACCAATTATATAAAAAAGAGCTTATCGAGGATGCACCATCTAGATTTTGCATGCAAAATGTAGGGACATAGAATAAACATTTCAACCACTGCATTTATGGCACACACCTTAGAGAACCTATATGTTTAGCAACAATAGCCAACATTCATTTTTACCATTCATTCAGTATTCAAAGTAAAGTAGTGCAGAACAAAGAGTGAATTCTAGAGTTGTTAAAGTGCATCCTCTTCCCGAATATTTTTAGCAGGTTGTTTTCTAAGGTATCGATGGCTTCCTCATATTTAGCTACTAAGAAAACCATTGTAAGTAAAAGTGAGAGTGAAAATTGCTTCCATGATGCTACAAGAAATATAGTAGATACGGTCACAACTTGGAAATAGAGGGCACAAATGAGAATAGATGCAGAATAGAGGGTATCCCAAGGTATTTCATCATCAAGCTTAGGTGCCATTGTGATTATCTCTCTTCTTTATTTCTATATATGTAATTTTGTATATCCTTGCCTTGAATTGATTTTAGCAATAGCAAGGTATTATGACACTAATAAGAGAAGGCTACAAAATATTAAGGGTAAAATCCTAATGCATATCAATGCTAAAACTATCAATAATGCTTTTGCCTTGGGTATAAAACCAAATGTAAGGACAAAGTCATTTACTTAGAAAGAACAAGCTAGATACTATGCACTTAATAAGCATACAAAATGGAGAAAGAATTTCATGAATTAGATATCTGGCCAACTAAGAAGGAAACTAAGCAACAATTCCTTACTGCAAACCCTTATTAAGCTTGAAGAATATGGGAATCTTGAACTGTATTCAATTTTGGCTATAATAGGAGGTTCTTCCATTGATAGAAGCATATATAATTAGAAAATAGCCATTGCTCACTATATTTCAAATCCCAATAACTATGACCCAACATAGGAGAATAATCATCTATTATTTTTTGACTAACCCAAATACCTAGCCATTATGATGCATGAGTACTTGAAAATATTGTAGAATTATGAGGATAAAGTCTATATTAGGTATTTTTCCCATTTGGACTAGCTTCTCCTATATTCTATTCAACCAAACATGTCTTGGATGGAGGTCAAGCTTACCCACCAATATGGAACTGCTCATCTTGTCTATGAATGAACTAATGTGCTTCATAAAGCCTATTCCTATTATGATTTTAATAAAGAATTCCTAGGGCCTGCTTTGAAGTTTATTGATGGCAAAATGCCTATATTACCTAAATTGGCAGTAGATATGTTATAGACTAAAGGAGTAGAATAAGGTGACTGGTACATCTTAACAAAGGGGACAATGATTCAGTTGTATGGTTTAACTAAAAAAACCTTTTTATTTCCACACTACATCACAAAAATATTGTTTACTCTTGAATACTATCACCAAATAGACTACATTAATGTCATATACATCATAGGACAAGGTAGGAAAGGTACCTGCATCTACTCTTTTGTTAAAGAAGAAATCACAATGGGTAATAAGGGTAGTATAAGAGTATTACAATGTATATGCAAAAATTGGGATTAGTAAAGCTCCCACAAAGATGGAGGTATGACCCAAATATCAAATTCACAAAAGAGATGACGAGTTTCAATAAGAAGGTCCCATAATTTGAAAGGAATCTCATGTTGTGTATTGAAAAGTTTAAAAATAATAAAGAGGATTCATAATTAGAATGGGACGTGAAATATATTGAGGTTTTGCCATATTGGAGATATTTCTATGACCACATTGCAGATTATGCCCCTGAGAATAGTAAAAAACATCACTATGAAGAAGAAAATGTTAAAGGATTGTTAAAGAAAGAGAAAGAAGAATGGAATTCTAATAAAATGTTTGAATGGTGGAGAATGAGGGTTGAAATAGGTAACATTAAGTCCAAGTACCCCACCAAAATGGACAAGCAATTTTCTAAAAAGTATGACCAATTTTTCAAATCTTAGTGAGGTAATAGGAAATTCCTTGCATTAAGTTTTAGGAAACCTACTAGTCAAAGAGGAGCATCAAGTGGAAAAAAAGAAACAAGAAAACAAAAGTAAATCATGATAAGAACCCTTCCTTCATAACCTCCTCACAAGAAGGTTGTTGTAGAGGTATCCCCCCTAGGAAAGGTAAAAAAAAGGTATCATCATTTCAACCAATGATAGAGTAGCTTGAAACATATGGAGTAGGTACTAAATTGATGCAAATAATATGCTATGTAGGTGGAGGATTGGGTATAGGTGAGTTAGTATGAACTAATTTAACCCAAGTCCACCAGAGGCCTAAAAATTTATCCCTTGAAGGATCCTCCATATACTACAAAGAACCTACAGATAAAATGGAAATTATGATTAGAATTTGCACATTCAAATTTACACCCTCTATCCCTCTCCAACAAGAACCTCTACTAGAGATAACAATGGTAGATCCTCAGTAGCAGCAATTGAAAATAATTACTTAGCAGAGTTTTTCTTAAAAATATAATAAGAGAAGTGTTGATCTTGTAAAGGAAATAGATAGGAGGAAAACCTATGAGAAGGAAATCCCACAGGTATCTCAGGTAGTGGAGTAGTCACAAAATCGACAGGATGGATAGCCTGATCCAAATCAAGCAACAAAATAGACTCCCTTGAGAAAATCAGGTAAATTTTCTATTCTTTCTTCTTCTACTCACTCTCCTATAAGTTCCCCAAAGGTTCTCCCCTCATTTTCTAGAAACATGTTGAAGGTTCCACTCCCTACAAGTCATTACATCCCTTCCACCGTCTTCCACTCCACTCCATTAAAATCTTCTTCCCCTCCATTGGTTTCAATAGATATTTTAATTTTCATTAGTAGGACAATAATTTTTTACACCCCTTCCAACATCCTCAATGGTGGAGTATCCACCCCTTTTCCTCAAGGCTCCACTATTTTAGATTCCCTCCATACTCCCCTTTTACCAGTATCATCTTTGGTGACCTCATCTACTCCTTTTTTGATCCTAATATAACTACCTATCAGGAGGTCAATAAGCTTTCACTCAACACAAGCATCTAGTGCAATAAGAAACTTGTAAATACCTTAGCAATTAAACTACAAGAGTAAAAACACCATAGTAGACCTAGCTACTTGAAAAAAAATGAATCTAACTATCACTCCAAAGATAAATACACCTGGGAGGGATATGACTCTTGAGGACTATTATGTAAAGGAGAATACAATAGATAGTATGCAACTTCCTATGGTGGATGAACTTGTAGTCGCTAAAGCTTATATGGATACAGTCTATTTTCAAGGTGATATATATAAGGAAATATGTGAGGAGTTGCAAAGAAAGGTGAAATAATTGGAAGCTTTGCTCAAAGAGTAGAAAAATATAGAGAAGGCTCTCAAGAATGAATAAATAAGTGGTAGGACAAGTTTTAAGAGGCTATAGACTATAAAGAGTAGTTTGAGAGTGCTCAAGCACAAATTAAGGCCTTAACTGATAAAAAAAACCAACTACAATAACAATTGCATTTTGAGAAGGCCAATTCTATAGGGTTCTCAAAGAATACTATGAAGTAGCTAAGGAGAGAGATTTAGTTATATATTTGATAGAAGGGTTTGGAAGCTAAACCCATCTTCATATTCTTGGACAAAGCCAGTGCTAGAAACACCCTTAATGTTGTTCAAGGTGAAATTCAACACAAGGTCATTGTAGTAGAGAAAATCTACAATCTAGCAAAGGTAAAATTTAGAGTTGTAATAAGGGTCATCTCCAATAAGCAACAATGTACTACCAAGAACATTACCAAATATGTCATAAGTAAGAATAGATTATTTATGAAAGGATGATAATTGATAGATAAATTAGAGACCAAGATGAATAAAATCCTACAAAATTTGAATCAGATTAGGTGACTTGGTTTTCCAAATTACTAGGAAGAAGATCAACAATATATTGGAGAAGTAGCGTTGTACACTCTTTTTGACTCAATCTTGGAGGATTAGTCTAAAATTGAAGGATGGCCTGAGGTAGTGTAGTAGGATCAAATAGTTTGATTAATCAAGGATTTGACACAAATGAAAGATGTGATAACCAAATTTGGTAATGGCGACTCTAAACCTTCCTATGAGAGGGTGTCTAGGTTGCAACACCTTCATCAATAAATCATAGAAGTACCAAGGATTCCTAAAAAATATTTGGAGGATGCTTCCAATGCTCTTGAAAATATCATCCAACTTTTGAGTGAAGAAGATATATGTTAGAGTATATCCTAAGTTGTTACTAGGATATTTAGGATATTTTTTTGTGGTTGAGATCTATTCAGTTTGTTATGATCCGATGGATCATTTTGTACACCTTTGCTAGTTAAGCAAGGTCCCTCTCATAGAATAATAAGATTTTTTTTCTCTACATGGTATCATAGTGAGATTTCCCTACCCTATGAATTTGAGTGTAATCTTGAGGGGGATTTCCTTTATGGAAATCCCCCCCTCATTTTTTCCTCCAATTTTTTTTCTCAATGCCTAGGGAGTATGCTCTCCATTTTAAAATGGATCATAAACCAGACAACTTAAGAGGAACTCATGGATTCCCCTGAAGCTTTATTGCTTGGAGCCATGAGATGTTGAGGAGCTAAGTTTTTTTTTTTTTTTTTGCACTAGTTTGGTTCCACTGCCAAATTTCAATGTTGAATAGAACCATAACCTATTTTTTTCTATTTTTATCGTAGTTCATTATAGATTCAAAATCGGGTTGGTTTAACGTGGCTAGTATTTTTGTTATGAATATCTTCCATTTGTATACTTATGGCCTGTTAATTTTTTTTTGTCTAGTGTGAGATACAATGGACATCAACGATGCTGCCATAATATTATATATATATATATATATATATATATATATATATATATATATATATATATATATATATATATATATATATATATATATATATACGAAGTAGTTTTAAATTGGATAGCTCCTCAAGAAAGCCAAGTGGGCCACTTCATGGACCATTGTGGCTTCATTGTGCATATTTTAAATGCATTATCCCTTAGACCCATGATGTTTTTGACTAAATATAAGCAATTGGGCATCTTCGTAGTCAAGATACATGCAACGAAAGTTGATGAGAATGAGCAGGTTATTGCAACAACATTTTTCTTTGGAGTGTTTTATGTTAGATGTTAGTTACTACTATGGAGTTTTAATGGGATAAAACAAATAGACATGAGGCCCCATAATTTTTTTACTTTCTCATGAACTAGGGATGTGATGCATGGTGGTAATTTCTATTGTGCTAGTCCTCCATATGCTCTAGCTAGTCCTCCGTCCAAGAGAGCAAGTTCCTAGTTGTGAACTCCTCTACCATCGATGATCAGAGAGACCACTACCACTAAATTTCAATGATGTTATGATCTATGCATGAGTTAAATGTGGATGGCACACTGTATGTTGAAGTCATCAATGGTTGAACTTGTGTAGTCCATTGATGATCTTGTTTTGTAAGAGCAGGATTTGAATCCATTGTAGATATTCTATTTTTTGTCACTATGGATAATTTTTTGGTCATAATCAATGTGCATCTTGAGGCCTTCTCCATATTTGCATTATTGATTGATAATATTGGGCCATATACACCTTGCTACCATAGATTGCACCACCACTGCCAAACTAGTAGTTTTAATACTATCGCTTATCACACATCAAATATTTTAGATCCAAAGTTGAAAATTTGCACATAATAAAATATTTTTAATATGCCATGTCTTGTTGCTCAAATATTGACATTTTTTCAAAGCATAGTGCCTCCAGATGCACATAGGAGTCCCACAAAGGAGGAGATCCACCAACAGGGTGATATCCAGGATTAATGAAGTTGAAGAAGGGTATGGTAGAAACTCAGGCAAATGGGGCCATAGTGCTATTCAACTTGTTGGTGTACAATTTTTTTTTCATATGCACAACTTTTATTTCCATGCATCCCCCATTTAAGCTCAGGCTGGATTTAAGTCATATTTTATTGTGGGTTCCAATCCATCATGGTACAGGTGGAAGGTCGACATTTACCCAGTGCTACAATTGTTTAGTTGTGCATGTCTGCTTCGTGCCAAGATGGGAGTGGAGCTATTGCTAAGTCTCTGAGTCTGATTCATTAGCAGCATAAAGTAAGACACATAGTGGAGGATTTGGAATTTTTATTGGTAGATAGATATCAACACCAAGTTTTTCAATTCTTGTACTCATTGTGAAGCCACGTTGAAGATTCCTTGTTTGTACCCCTTACCTCATGGTGGCCAATTGATCATGTTGATGAAAACTGGGTTGCAAGCCTCTTTTTCCACATTTTTTAGATACCCTTTTCACTTGGTTCAACGTTTTTTTTGGAAGGGACAACTTTCTTTATGAAATCATAGTGGGTGAGGTGTTTTTATTACAAAAGGGGGCATTTATTAAAAATGTATGGCCATGGCCCATTAATTGTGAAAAAGGTGAAAGTCCTATAGTGCTAGGATATAATGCTTGGGGACCAATTTATATTTCAAAGCATGGGGGACACTCATTTAAAAAAAAAAAAAATTCCACATGTGAAGTGGGAGGGCCACATGGCCCATGTAATTTCTCCTACGAGATTTTTTTGTTAATAACCATGCTTTATTCTGAAGGACATTCTGAAATATTCCCTTGTGATGGAAAAAGGAGAAGATTGTTGATTTTCCTACAAATGGAGGCCACATTGAAACCTGATCATAGGGGTGTTTATAGTTGTCAGAAAGGTTTTCTGAGCTGAACAAATTGGTGGTGTCCAATTTGCAATTTGAGGCAGTTCAATATGTGTTTTTTGGCCTCAAATATATTGTATCATGGGTGCACTCTCGACTGAACCTGACACTCCCAAGGCATTTTTGGGGGAGGTTTTGTGTGGTTGCTATAGACTACATTTATAAAGTCCTTTTTCCCCTTGTTTGATTATTTTTCCCATAGTTTGGACCTTTTTATTAGCCCATTGTGTTTGTATAGATGGAAACCATATATTTGTGCTGGTGGAGTCATTTTTGGACTACACTTGTGATTGTGGTGCTTCTTTTTCCATACTATATTATCACTTCCCTTTTGTGAGACACTTTGTTTTAAGGGGGTTTTATTTGGTGACTTTTTCCTAGTTTAATAGCTACATTGGTACCCTTTCATTTTGTTCCTCTTTTTTAGTTGTTTGTCCACATAGTTTTAGATCTTGTTATCATCCCATTGTGTTCATATAGGTGGACACCACATATTTGTGCTTGTGGAATCATTTTGGACTACCCTTGTGATTGTGGTGCTTCTTTCTCCATCCTATATTCTCACTCTCCTTTTTTATGAGACAATTTAGTTTAAGGAGTTTTTATTTGGTGAAAATTTCATGGTTTGTAGCCTTGTTCAAAGTCACAAGCACCATATTTCATGTTGTTCCTCATACCTTCTTGGAGTGGAAATACATTTAGTTTGGTTATGTGGCATCTATACATTTTGGGATATCACATGGATCCGTTGTAGGTCCTTCTAGATGGAATTTTTCCTAGGGGGGTTGAAGAGGACATCTTCCTCTCCATCCTCCTTACACATATTTTATCTTCTTATTATTTCAATTTTAGCAGATGTTTTTTCCCATGTGGTTTTTCATCATGTCTCTAGTAGAGTTTCTTATGGACATATTGTACATGATTACCTTATCAGGCCTTTTTTTCAGGACTCATATCTATGGATATGCCACTTATTTGGTTTTGTTGTTTTTCACTACCTCCTAGTACCACTTAAGGGGGGTGTTAGAGTATATCCTAAGTTGTAACTAGGATATTTAGGATAGTTTTGTGTGGATGAGATCTATTTAGTTTGTTATGATCTGATGGATCATATTATACATCCTTTATATTTAAGCAAGGTCCCTATATTAGAATAATGAGTTTTATTTCTCTACAATATAACCGAGGAATACGTAAGTGAAGAGGAGTAAGAAGAGGATAAAATTGATGAAGAAAATAAATATAAATAAATAAAGGAATAAGAGTAAGAAGAATAGGTGCAAGATATAGATTAATAAAAACCTATAGTTGAATAAGTGATTCACATCAAAGATACCAACACTGAAGAAGAAGAGTAGGAAGGAGGACAAGAGGAACATAAAATACCTTTGCAATAGTTTGGATGAAATGGACCCTAGGGTGATCATGCTTTGTTAATAATTTATGTCTAATAAGTGTCATAAAATAAAGAAAGTATGACCCTATGGATGGTATGAAGAAGTCATGTGGCTGACCTTTTACAAAAGATATATCTCCCTACAGATCAATCACATACTTTTGTCTCATATATTGTTTCTACATGAATCACTATCCATTTAATATGTTTTGCTAGCATCTGAGTGGGTAACATTAATGTGGAATCAATATTGTAAGGCATGCTATACAACTATCTAGAGTTTATTATATCCTTAATTTTCCCCATCCATATTCATTTTCACTTCTTTATCCTCTTATTATACTCATCCATTCATTTCCTTCACTTATCCATTACATTTTTTTTGTTTAAGTCCATTCCATTCCATGATCATCCCTTTATTCAAATTTTGAATCCATAAAACCAATAGATAAGGCTATGAGTTTTTAAATTTTACAAGAAAGATCCACCAAGAGGCACCAATAATGTAGACCAAAAATGGCTACATCTCAATGGATGGATAAAATTTTACAAAAATTGGCTAAGTGTTCAAAAAATCTACTCAAATTTGCCAAGTCTTCTTAAAATTATTGATTTCCTCAAATCCATGATGAATATTATTTAAGATATGAAATATTCATTTTGTTCTATGGCTATCTATTCTAATTTGATAATTGCACAAAAATGAGAAGCACAAAAGAAAGGCTTGAATTAGCTAAAAAATAATTTCATGGTAGAAGAGTGATGAGAGGCTAGAATTTATTTTTTGGAGTGTGGCCACTATATTACCTTGTTAGAAATGCGAAAATTTGAAATATGCTTGGAGGAAGACTCATGCAGGTCAAATAAACTCAAATATACTAAAAAGGTGATTTGACAGAGGAATTTGTATCAACATAGCTAAGTTGCAAAATGAAGCACGATCGATGTATTTCCTTTGTTAGCATTGCAGTCATGAGGCACAATCTCTAATCTACCAATTTTGGTGAATCCATGGATAATATGATAAAAATTATCAAGGTTATTTTTGGTGCACAATTTTCCAATTTTCTTTGTATGAGTTATGGTTGAAAGAAAGAGATCCATCAAAGGTACAAAATCATGGATATCTTCCTTGTTGTGGCTAGAATAAGCAAAATAATTTAAGTTTGAAAATAGCATATGGATGATAATTTTTATTCAGTGATGGCACAAAAATGAGAAAGTTATTCAAGGTGTATAGTATATGCATAGCCATAGGATGACTTTAGGAATGAAGAAAGAATCCAAAATCACAGATAAGTCTGCTTTCAAGGTAAATGTAAGAAAAGTCTAATTTTTAGAGATCCACTTAACTTAAAAGGAGACTAAAAAATAAGAATCCTAGTGACTGTGAGATAAACATGCTGAAGTAGATAAATTCCCAAAATCACTATTTTTCTTTGTTTCCATGGCTAAATCTATCAAAAGCTCAAAAGGGTAAAAATCTAGCACGATTTCAAGAAATACAAATGTAGAGAGCAGACACAAGTCAACTAATCATAGTTTCTCATCCTCAAATAAATGGCAAGGGTTTAATCTATCTTGAATTCTAATTTCTAACGTGATTATGTATGGCTATGTATTAGAGTGATCAGAGGAGATTGATTCAGATGCCATGAAATCCCAAAACAGTTGTAGTCCAAAAGTTTCTAGAACCCTCAACTCAACAAACTTAGTTGTAGATCTATGGCCATGAAGTCATATCAAGAAGAAGGGATGATAGAGGTTGAATCTTACTCATAATATATTATAATTGTTCAAGAAGATGCAGCTAGATGCCACCATTAATGGCAAGTTGTAAGAAGATCAAGAACTTAAAAGATTCCTTGTAATGCTCAAAATAAAAAGATTGTAAAATTATAAATAGAGGTTGAACCCTCATTTTAAAGGGTCATCTCTAAAGTATTTTCTTGCACTACTATTGTACATTCTCTGCAATTAATGAAAAGAGCATTACTAGGGATGTTTACCTCAAATTTGCATCTATGTTGCTTGTTGTTATTAATCCTATGAAGTCATTTCTACTACTACTGCTATGGTTAGTTTATTATGTTAATTTTTATTGCTAAATTATAGTAAATTGGAATGATTCATACTTATATGCATACTTATGAGGATTCTATTTTTGTTAGTCAAGGCATTAATATAATTCTATTAACTTGGATTATTAATGCTTTAGATGTTTGGAATAATTCTTTAAGTATGCCCAAAGCTCTCAATATGGATTGTTGCTAAGTTTTGAATGTTGTTAGTCATAAACACTATTTTTTGGAAATTGAATTGCTAGAGGATTCTCTATGGATTCCTATGTTGTTAGCTTCATCCGTCCATTATTAATTCATGCTTTTATTAACCCTTTCATAACTATCCCTAAGATTTTACTATTTTGAGCTAAAAAGGGTCAACATACATTAAGTTGACAAGGTATACCAACCTACTATGGAGGTTGGGTTAAGGTATTTTAACCTTTCCAATATTCGGTTTGGACTATGACTAGTGGGTGCTCACCTTCAAAATCTTTTTGATAATAGTCATAGTTCAAGGTTTAGCTTTTATACCAAAATAGACCACAACAATCCCATAACTCCTAGTTCAGATACATTTGATCCTCAATGTTCAAGGTGTATTTATTCACAAGAAACCTAGCTATTGCATTCATATAACTCCTAAATTTATGAGTTCCTAGCTATTGCATTCTTGCAACTCTTTCTAGGACTTATATCTACCCAGTTATTGCATTCAAGCAACTCCTCCCAAGATTGGGTTTTTATTTAAATTGGGTCTTATAAAAGATACTATAACCAACCCCATAACTTTATCTCTCTAGAATTAATTTATTAGATTTGAATAACATACTTATAAAATAAAGCATCATTCATATCATAAACATAGAAGCATTTTAATAAAATAAAAACTCATAATTTAATTGATTCAAATGCGACAACTATACAAAGAAGCATCTTAATATATTAAAAGCCATAACTTGATTTTCCTAAATGCTTAACATAAAGATATGTAAATATGAATTCTATTAATTTAGATGCCATAACTTAAATTATCCAAGTGTCTAACATAAGGCTATGAAAAGATATATTTTGTTCAAATGATAGAGTTCAATACTTTCTATCCTATTGAAATATTGCAATATCATCTCATTGAACAAGTCACAATATATCTTTTAAGAATTTTGAAACAATCTCTAGTTTTGTACATATATCAAGCATACAAAGCTTATCTAAATAATTTTTCTCTATATAGATTCAATTTACATAAAAAATTTACATTAAAAGATACTATAAAATCATCCATATAAATTCTCCAAGCCATCTATATTCTGCAACCTTCTTCATGAGAGGAAATATACCCACAAAACTTGAGGAATACTTAGGGATTAGGACAACTCTAAATTCAATGTATTTTAATCATGATTTTAATACTATGCAAGCAACCATGCATAAAACATTATAGAATAAACCAACAAGGAGAGAATGTCATCCTTCTCTCTTTCCATAATTATCTCCTTACCCATATAAGTCTTAGGAACAATTATAATCGAAAGCACAAAAGCTAGCACTACACTCTGTCAAGAACCAGCCAACCATAATAACTTACCCAAATTCCAAGTAAACTAGAAAGAATGTGGGTCAACTTATCTAAAAGGATATCAATGGATACAACTAGGGTACAACAAGACACAAACATTGATCAAGTACCCCAAGCAACACAAAGAGAAAATATTAAAATAATATAAATGGTCACTACAATGGTTAAACATAAAGGTGATAAGAAAAATCTTCAGGCACCCAAAAAAATAATCTAAGATGCAAGCCTTCCTCATGCACTCACAAACACATGTATACAATAACTAACTTATTCTAACCAAAGTTATAGGAAGGAACATCATCCAAAATAATACTATTCACCACCTAACCCTGATCTACCAAAAAACGAAGTACCCAAAAGAGAATGCTAACCTATAAATTCTACCATCGACACCAAGCCTAAGGTTAAGGAGAGATTTTCAAAATAAGACTACTTAATAGGTGACAACATATGATGTAGGACCACCTATAAAATTAATATAAAATGAAAATAAACAAGCCACTAGGCTAACATCTTTGCTAAGATTGGCCAACCCAACAAGCAAAAAATAATCATACACTTAAAATAAAGATCCAACAACATGGATAGCATAAATAAAAAATATGTTTTTCACTATAACAAAACCAAAATCTACCTCATAATACATAGCCATAGACACCAATATTTCCTTCCAAAGCTCCCTCCTCTTATTTCTTCTCCTTTGTGACCCTCGAAATATCTCATATTTTCCATCATATGGCCCTGTGATTCCTTTGTAACTGATGGGATTTTGTTCTCTTCTCCTCTTAGATTCACTGGCCATGCTTGCTAACATGCTCCAACTTCGAGGAGTAACATTCAACAATGATGCTTGGCCATAGTGAGGGCTAGGTTGGAGGTTGTCCGACATGTGCTTGATGAGGCAAGATTAATATTGTAATTTCAATATTTAGAAATTATTTGCTCTATAATACATTTTTCACCTTACAAATTATTTATTTTTTACATTATAATTCCAACTTTAAGAATATAATCTTTCAATTCCAATGTTAGGAATTTAATTATTAATAGCAAGATTACAAGACAAACCAAGCATAATCCAAATCATGAAAACAAAGATACCAAATATTTGAATCAATTATTTTCTAATTAAAACCATATGTCAATATGAATTATCAATACTTGCATTGTTATAGAAGTATTAATGGTAATACTCCAATTAATACTTTCATTGAATAGGTTGCTTCATGTAAAATTTCTAAAGCAACAATCATAAAGATTGATACAAGCACAAATGCAATGCATCTACATGAAGATAACATTTATCTTAGATATGTCTATGAACTAAGTTATCACCATCATTTTCAAAAATATCTCTCAACTTAGCTGGTTCACCCATATAAATCCACTAGTGAAAGTACATGGACCTATAAACATAACTACATCATCAGTACCATATTCCAAATATAAAGTGTAATTACCTGATCATATTTACATCATAAAATAAATCTATGTATTAAACATCCACACCAATACATAATTTATTTATCAATAATGAGTCTTACCAAGGAGTGTTATATATTTCCTACCCGATTTCTAGCTTTTCCACTCAAACTTGCTCTGTAATGGCTATTAATTTGAATTCTTTGAGTAAAAAATCCATTAAAGATATATTCATTAGAAATAGATTAATTTTGATCACATAGGTAACATATTTTCCTTACTATGACTACCTATTATAGGTAGTTAAACCTTTTGGCATTGTCAATTAACTTAGTCATATTTTAATCAAACCTTGTTAACTCAATAATCAATCCTCAATAAACTTTGTCTAACTGGTAATTGAACTATAAATCTAACTTTCTTAGCTTCCAATCAAATCCTAAAATACCAATAA
>JAQPPZ010008893.1:0-17647 GCA_028583015.1 Wollemia nobilis | reverse complement strand
TACCTACGTACAACATGTTATCGCTATAATATATTCTGCCTCTACTGTCGATAAAGAAATTGACTCTTTTTTCTTATTATGCCACGCGACCAATCTATATTTGAAAACACGAGATTCCGAAAACAAAAAGGATAAACTAAAAATGCAATGTAAACGAAACTAAAATAACGCTTAAACCCTATGTTATTGAAAAATGCGTAAAAAGAAAGAACATGAACACAAGATATCAAAGCAATATAAAAATAACGGCCCTTTTATTGATATGCTTTACAAATTCGTGTTACAATGCGTCTCCTTCCTTTTTAGGGGATAGGAGCGTTAAATGTTGGTCTTTTACAACTTGTTTCAGAATTCCTTCTTCCGCGTGCCCACATATAAGATGGGCGAACCAAAACGTTGTCGCCGCTTGCGTTGGTAAAGGTAGATTCCTCGCTGCTCCTCTAATGCTGCAAATCTGCGTTCAAAGAAACAAACAAAGAATCAGTAGCACCTGTGTATGAAAAATAAAAGATAAATCTAACGATGGTTAAAATGAGTCTAAATAAACTGAAAACTTGACAAAAGCATAAACATGAAACTAGCTAAATACTACAAAAGAAATAGTCACCAAAAGCAATAAAGCGGGGGTGCCCGAAGGCAAACCACCCACGGGTGAAACTTTGCTTCGACACCAATCCGCTTGGGATGGGTCCGAAACCTGATGTGATGTGTTGTCGGCAAATTGGTAGGATATTGTGGTCAGAAAAATCGGTGTTGGTTCTTGATTCGTGCCTTCAAAAGTCACCCAATAACCTCTCTTTCGATTAAGAGATTATGGATGTTGAAAACACAAATCGCAAGTAAGTGAATTAGCAGCACTTCGTCGCTCAAAATGCTCCTTCTCTGTATATCTTTTGGGTGAGGAAGCTCACCATTTTATAGACCCAAGGGGTCTCTTTGAATTAACATGCAAAAGTGTTTCTTTGCATGAATGCTTTTTTGTGAAGAGAAGACTTCTTCTTGATCAAGGGCTTCTTAACTGCCTCTGTGCATGTCTTTGTATGTTTAGAAAAGCTCACTCGCACTCCCATGCAATGAAGGGATAGCTAAGTGGCAAATCTGAGTTGTCTTAAAAAGCTCACTCCCATTCCCATGCAGTGAAGGGAGAGTCAATTGGCAGATATGAGTTGTCAAAAGAACTCACTCGCACTCCTATGCCATGCAAGAAAAGCTAAGTGGCAGTTCTGAGTTGTCATGCACCGAGATCTGACTTTTTGCTGGTCAAACCTGGCGTTCGTCCCACCCAGAAGCGAGCGCTAGTAATCGTCCCTGGGTGAAACGAGTACAAATCCGTACTCGTCCCTGGGTGAAACGAGTACCAGTCCGCACTCGTCCCTGGGTGGAGCGAATAAGAAGCAGAGTGTCTAAAAGGTGCCAAATTGATTTTTGACTTGTAAAACTGTTGTGTGAGTGGTTAGAACCACTGTTTTAACCTCTGGGGCTGCCCTGGGGGCTGTGTGTGTTAGTGCGATCAGTGCTTGTTGTCACGTAATCGGATTGGTGCTATTTTGGTGTCTACAGATGCCCCTTTTTGGGAAGCGCTGCACATGGTGCAGTGTTGAGCAAAAATAGATAACCAAAGCACTAATGATTAGGGTTTCTCAGTAACCTAACCAACTCTTGATGCCCCAAGTATGGAAAGGGCATGCATTCTTGAATCCTTGCTTCTGACGAGCTAAGGAACTTGATTTCAAGTATTAACCTATTTTGGTGAGGTGTGACTTGAGCTTGGTCATTGATCAGTCATGAATAGGCAAAGGGCGCAACCTTTTATCCATGGGGGAACCTTGTGTTCATGATTCATGAATGCCAAGTGTTTGATCAATTAGTGATTATTGCTTGTTTGCTGCCCCAAGCAGGAGCGTGATTGTCTTTGTCAATGATTCTTTGAATGCATGCCATTGCCTTGATTGGGTGTGTGTTTGTTGATTGGTGACTTAAGTGTGACTACCCCCTCAAGCGACGAATCGATGAAGGAATGACTGCCATGAGAAAAGCGACGAGTCGCTTGACCCAAGATGACTTAAGTGAGGGTGCCTTCAGATGTTATCCAGTGCATGCTCGAGCAGTTTCTCGATTGTTTTGACCTATTTTTGGTGGGTGTGAACCCATTTTGGGATGCCATTTGGGGGTAACATTGGCAAAAATCCGTCTTCCCGTGGAGCGGTCCGGCTATGGTAGCCTTCTTGGGGAGTAGGATAATGACAAGGTAAACCCTGACATCAGTTTTCTTATGCCAAGAGGTTAAGTGCAAGAGCACTTTTGTCCGGCAATTTTTAGTGGTTTTGTTGGCATTTGTCATTTTTATAGTTTGGTTGTTTTGTTGTGTTTGTTTTTATTGTTTTTGTTGTGGTGTGTTTTTATGTATGTGTTTGATGTATGCAGAGGCGATTATTAATGTGATGTTTCTAATTTGTATGATGTATGCATATGAAATGAATGAGATGAGTTGTTGATGATGTGTCGATGCACCATAGACTGTACAAGATTTGACTGACTTGCGATACTAATGGGATGACTTTGCATGTGAAAACTTTGTTTTTGTATTTTGCATATATTTTGATGGTGATGTACGGAATAAAATGTGATAGTTGTTTTTAAAATGTAGTTAAGCTTTTCTGAGATTCAGATATTTTAACTAACTAGCCAAGACTGTACATTTATCTCGCAAGACTTTTGAACAAGGTCTAAATCCGACTTGAATTTAACCAAGTTATTTCACATCCCTGTGTGTGCAATTGAGTTCGTTTATGTGGTATTTGTCAGGATACCGCCAGTGCCAGATGGGCTTTCAACCGAACCTGTACTGAGGATCACCTAATTAGCTCCACTAACTCCTTTATTGTATTTAGTCAGATTAATCTGCGATGCTATCTAGGATACCATAAGCTAGCTCATCCACATGCAAACATTGATCTGTACACAAGTTAATGTGACAGATATATCGTCATGCGGGAGGTTTACCGCCAGTGACCGATAGGCTATCAACCAAACCGGTACTGAAGCTTGCCTCATGACCTGTCGAAATGCTGAGAGTTCCAGGGATTCAAGTTTGACTCCCTTCTTTTCTTCAATTGTATTGGGATACTTGCTCCTTTGTAGTGATAAAATCACTGTTTATTTTTGTTTTATTTGTTTTTTTTTTTTTTGAGCAAGGGATTTGGATATGGAGTGATGAGAATCACTATTGTTTGTGCCTTTTGATGTGTGCACTGTAGGATGTCAAATTTTAGTGTTTTGACGTTTTGCAAATTTTTGATGTTTTGCAACTTTTGAGAACTTGGGATTCTTGGGGAATTGGGTAGGGAGGATGCTTGTCCTTTTGCCAACTCTCAGCATTCTTGGGGTCATTCGCACAGGGGATGAGCAAGATAACCGTTTCGCTTATGGTGACCTGGATTACTATGCAGGTTTCATCTTTCGTTCACACAACTTAGGAATTTTTATATGTGTTTTAATTTGTGTTGGGATGCTACGTAACAAGGTGTGATCCAAGTAAAACTTTACCATTTGTAAAATCTGTTTAACTATTGTATAGTTTTTGGCTAGAAATTTAAAGACAATTGAATGACGAAAACCCTATATACATTAGGAGACAATCGACTATGCTAAAAATGGCGATGGTGTTATTATGGATGTATGCATTTATGAAAATGGATTTGATGTGGAAAATGATGGAATTTGCCAAGTAATGACTGTCTATGGTGCTTTTGACTTGTATGACCTAGCAAATGTATGCAATGTATGGATGCGATGCCTAATGCAACCTATATTTTTGTATTTTGATTTTTATGAGAATGCATGGAATTGAAATGCAATTGGTTTTGGGATTTTTGATTTTTATATGAGTAATGCATGGAATTGGAATGCAAATGTTGTTGTGATTTTGATTTTTTTATGAGTATGCATGGAATGGAAATGCAAATGTTTTGGTGATTTTGATTTTTGTGTTGTTTTTGTTGATTTTTGAATATGTATTTTGACCAAGCAGTTATGGTAACGCTTGGAGCGTTTGGTGTTGACCAAAGGGTTTATAAATACCTTTGGGGCATTTAGGGCTGACCAAGCGATTATGAGAATCCTTGGAGCTGTTGGGGTTGACCAAGAGATTGCGATAATCCTTGGAGCTTTTTGGGATGACCAAGCGATTGCGATAATCCTTGGAGCTTTTGGGGTTGACCAAGAGATTGCGATAATCCTTGGAGCTTTTGGGATGACCAAGCGATTGCGATAATCCTTGGAGCTTTTGGGATGACCAAGCGATTGCGATAATCCTTGGAGCTTTTGGGATGACCAAGCGATTGCGATAATCCTTGGAGCTTTTGGGATGACCAAGCGATTGCGATAATCCTTGGAGCTTTTGGGATGACCAAGCGATTGCGATAATCCTTGGAGCTTTTGGTTTGACCAAAGGGTTTATGGACACCTTTGGAGCATTTGGTGTAACCCACTGGCTCTTCAGGGAATAGAGGTACCCCTAGCTTGATGATCTGTGTGCACCGGATCTGGCTCTGTAGGAATTGGCACGAATGGATCGGCCTTATGCATGGATAGGAGGACAGGGTCTGCCTTCGGCACTGATGGTGCTATGATATCTCTGGGTGGAAGTGGCTCATGATCTTCCCAAAGGAGCGGAATCAACATGTGATGCCAGTGGGCCGGGTCTATGCGCCACTCATGCCCTAGTCTTATGCCTAGTTGGGCCATTAGTTCGTCATGGGTTACAGGGTGATTGTGTCGTCGTGCATGATTGAGATATGCCATCTCAGTTTCATCTTCATAATCATTATCGATGATCCAAAGGCCTTCGTTGGCCTCGATAGCTATCTGCGACATGCTAGGCTCTTCTTGTTCGAGCAGATTGATGTGGTCCTCATGGGGTTGTTCCGCGCTTTGCGGGGGGACCTGATTTTCTTGCAATGGCACGGGCTCGATGGGAGCCTCCAAAGGGAATAAGGTTAAGAGACTTTGGTGATGATCACCCATGGGGACCACCTGTGAATTAATGTTGTCGGACTTGAACGGGTCCCATGGTGCTATTGCATATGCTGACTCATCTTTGGCGAGAGAGTCAGGCTCATCAGAATCTGGTGATTCTGAGATATGGAAGACCTCATCATCAGGTAGCTCTACAACTAGGGGTTGATCCTCTTTGAGAGGAGTTTCACGTAAGTTGGGCTTTTGGGGCCCCAAAATCTTGGTCTCTACCGACTCTAAGTGCTCTGGCAGCGCATTGCTTGTATCGGGGGATTTGAGCTCCTCCTCTTTGATTTGTTCCCGTTGTAGGTTGTGGGGAACTTGGGGCCTATGGAGGGGTGGCAGGATAGCACCCCCCATGCCTTGGTATGGCATTTCATCCCACTCTTCTTCTCGCTCAGGTTCCTCAGAGGCTTCTTGAAGAATTTTTGAGGGTGGCCCATGAACCTGGGTGGGTGCCTGAAGAAGGCGCCCGTCATTGGTCTTAGGATTGGCCTCCCGCTCAAGTCTAGGAGGCATCGAGGGCAACGTTTGATAAGGTCGTAGAGACCTGTCTTGCACCCAGTTGTGTCTCTCATAATGTTCTATCTTATGCATGTGAGGGGTTGGAGTCTTCACCTGCATAGTGTGTTGGAACAACTCATCCTCCTGGCACTGAAGGCACTCTTGATTTAGAAGATATTGTTGCTCTAACTGTTGTTGTTCTAGCTCAAGTAGCGTGAGTTGCATCCGACATGCAATATGCTTGGCAGATTCTAAGATAGTTGGTCCTATCATCTCATGTCTAGAAGGCCTAGATGCCTCTCCTAGATATCTATCCCGGTCATGGTGATCCGAGATCTCTATAGGCCGCCTCCCTCTGTTGGGGGTAGCGGCATTCCCTCGAGGCTTTGGCCTCAGTAGGTGATCCTGATAGCTAGCAATTGCGGAGGCGTATTGCTCTCATGATGTATATTGTTCTTGAGGAAGGTAAGGGTTTTCCTCATGCTCTCTTTCATAAGTGAAAAAGGAATGGGCGGAGTTGGCTCGCCCCGCCTGAGGAGCCTTGTGCTCTGGATTTGTCCTTGTAGTCTTGACAACTAGAGGGGGTGAAGGAGGGATAATGTAATCATGTGGTTCCTCCCGTCGAACCCTATGTTGACCTAGCACTTCATCGCATGGTGACCACTCATAGCGAGCATCTAAGGGAGCTCTCCTACGGATGTACCCCTCATGGAAGGGTGTGTGTTGGGTGCTATGCTGAACAGGAGTGCCCCTAGAAGAGGTGCCCCTATAGTCCCTTTTCGTTAAGGTGTGGAGGGGACTGCCTTGTGTGCCAGGTCACCAAGGTGGTATGACCAAATCCTCGGGACTATAATGGAGGTGACTTGTGCCTCCTTGGATATTCCCCATAGCATCCGCCCGTGATTGGGCTTGGCTGCGAGTGAGCACCATGACGATGTCTCTCTAAAAACCCTAAAATTGAAAATGAGTCAGATGGGGCCCAAAATTGGGGTGCGCATCCCTCTTACAATAGATAAGACAAAAATGAAGTTTCAAGTCCTAACTCTAAATACATTAGGAGATATTGACCTCCGAACAACTCAAAAAGCATAAAAAATTAGGTTAGTAATTTTAAAACCTAATTTTGGGGCACTAGATGATGGAATTTGGCCTCGAAAACTGACTTTTCTGGGCAAATAGGACTCTAAGGAGTCATATTTGTTTAAAATTATCCCAACTAACTCCCTGTAAAATTTCACGTCAATCGGAGCTACGGTTGAGAAGTTATGGCCCCGACAAGATGCACTAAAATTTAGGGAAAAATATAAAATTTCCCATATTTTGTTGGATGCTCCTGCATCACTTATGGGCACCTTCAGGGTGCTTTTGGGTTGACCAAAGGGTTCATGGACACCTTTGGGGCATTTTGGAGTGACCAAGCGATTGCGGGAATCCTTGGAGCTTTTTGGAGCGAGTGACAAAATGCGTAGATTTTTATCTTTTGTTTATGATTTTTTTGATTTTTTTTTGTTACACTAAGCATAAATGAACACACACATACACAAACGGTGATTATCTCTTTTAAAGATTAATGGTGTGTCCTAAACTGGTTTTAGTGCATTTTGATGATTTTGTTTTGTTTTTGAAAGTTTTTGAAGAATGTTTAAATGCAAAATGTTGGCTCATATGACTCCCATAAATGGTCGCCCCTTCAATATACCATTGTCGGACCGATATACCAACCTCTCTATATACCCGCCCTTACGTGAGGGAGACTATAGGTACGTGAGAGCAGATGATACGTGGAACATAGGCGGTACGGAAGGGGAATCGCTCTGTTTATGACACCTACCATAGAAGACTTATCCTCATGCGCTAGGAATCACCCTAGCTACACTCGGTCAGCTTTCGTCGGGATTTACGTCTAGCAACAGTCACGATCGAGGTAATGGATGCAATATCTCAAGCCAAAGTGATAATGGAATCCACCTTTGGTCTTGCTCAAGGGTTGGGGTTTTACGACCAACGCCTTGTGTTTAAAATACCACGTGGTGTGTGGGGTTCATTTTAATTTGCAAAAATTGAAACAGGCAAACGAAAAAGAAATCTTTCCCTAAGCCATACAAAACTGAAAACCAGAAAATAGAAAAATAGAAATTTGACAGAAGCTTTAAAAACCCCTACCTCTTCTCTGCCTAACAGGATGTTTCTGATTTGCTCTAAAAAATGCACAGAACTATACTCGTCCCTGGGTGAGGCGAATATCAGAACAGTATTCGTTCCAGGGTGAGACGAATAGTTTATTCGTCCCGGGGTGAAACGAATACCAATTCTGTAATCGTCACTTGCAGAGACGAATAATAGTCTGATGATTGAAAATAGGTACCTGTAATCAAAACAAGCAATTTCAGATCAGTAATCTAACCTAAAAAAAATAGAGGACAGAGGTCCCACCGTGATCGCCATTGAAAACACGAGATTCCGAAAACAAAAAGGATAAACTAAAAATGCAATGTAAACGAAACTAAAATAACGCTTAAACCCTATGTTATTGAAAAATGCGTAAAAAGAAAGAACATGAACACAAGATATCAAAGCAATATAAAAAGAACGGCCCTTTTATTGATATGCTTTACAAATTCGTGTTACAATGCGTCTCCTTCCTTTTTAGGGGATAGGAGCGTTAAATGTTGGTCTTTTACAACTTGTTTCAGAATTCCTTCTTCCGCGTGCCCACATATAAGATGGGCGAACCAAAACGTTGTCGCCGCTTGCGTTGGTAAAGGTAGATTCCTCGTTGCTCCTCTAATGCTGCAAATCTGCGTTCAAAGAAACAAACAAAGAATCAGTAGCACCTGTGTATGAAAAATAAAAGATAAATCTAACGATGGTTAAAATGAGTCTAAATAAACTGAAAACTTGACAAAAGCATAAACATGAAACTAGCTAAATACTACAAAAGAAATAGTCACCAAAAGCAATAAAGCCGGGGGTGCCCGAAGGCAAACCACCCGCGGGTGAAACTTTGCTTCGACACCAATCCGCTTGGGATGGGTCCGAAACCTGATGTGATGTGTTGTCGGCAAATTGGTAGGATATTGTGGTCAGAAAAATCGGTGTTGGTTCTTGATTCGTGCCTTCAAAAGTCACCCAATAACCTCTCTTTCGATTAAGAGATTATGGATGTTGAAAACACAAATCGCAAGTAAGTGAATTAGCAGCACTTCGTCGCTCAAAATGCTCCTTCTCTGTATATCTTTTGGGTGAGGAAGCTCACCATTTTATAGACCCAAGGGGTCTCTTTGAATTAACATGCAAAAGTGTTTCTTTGCATGAATGCTTTTGTGTGAAGAGAAGACTTCTTCTTGATCAAGGGCTTCTTAACTGCCTCTGTGCATGTCTTTGTATGTTTAGAAAAGCTCACTCGCACTCCCATGCAATGAAGGGATAGCTAAGTGGCAAATCTGAGTTGTCTTAAAAAGCTCACTCCCATTCCCATGCAGTGAAGGGAGAGTCAATTGGCAGATATGAGTTGTCAAAAGAACTCACTCGCACTCCTATGCCATGCAAGAAAAGCTAAGTGGCAGTTTTGAGTTGTCATGCATCGAGGTCTGACTTTTTGTCGGTCAAACCTGGCGTTCGTCCCACCCAGAAGCGAGCGCTAGTAATCGTCTCTGGGTGAAACGAGTACAAATCCGTACTCGTCCCTGGGTGAGACGAGTACCAATCCGCACTCGTCCCTGGGTGGAGCGAATAAGAAGCAGAGTGTCTAAAAGGTGCCAAATTGATTTTTGACTTGTAAAACTGTTGTGTGAGTGGTTAGAACCACTGTTTTAACCTCTGGGGCTGCCCTGGGGGCTGTGTGTGTTAGTGCGATCAGTGCTTGTTGTCACGTAATCGGATTGGTGCTGTTTTGGTGTCTACAATCTCCAAGATAGAATGCACCTCCACTGGTACTCTTTCTGTCATCTACACATCCTGCCCAATCTACATCTGAATACGAAATAAGGGTGAAGTCTTTACCTTTCGGATACCATAACCCATACTCCATAGTACCCTTGAGGTACTGAAGAATCCTCTTCACTGCTGTCACATGAGTCTCCTTGGGATTAGCCTAAAATCATGCTACCATGCATACTGCATGCAAAATATCTGGTCTAGTAGTTGTCAAGTACAGTAAGCTTCCAATCATAGATCTGTACATGGTTTGATCAACAGGTGGAGATTTGTCATCCTTGCTCAACTTGCAACCTGTCGTCATGGGAGTGCTAACTGGCTTACAATCCTCCATTGTGAACTTTTTTAACATCTCTTTCACATATTTAACTTGAGAAATAAATATGCCCTTCTTATTTTGATTAACTTGCAACCTGAGGAAATACGAAAGTTCACCAATCATTGACATTTCAAATTCTTTCTGCATCTTATTTGCTAAATATTTACACGACTCATCTTTGCTGCTGCCAAATATGATATCATCTACGTATACAACAAGAACAATAAGATGCCCATTTTCTATTTTGACATACAAATTACTATCCACCATACCTTTCTTAAACCCTTGTTGAGTGAGATAGTTGTCTAGCCTTGCATACCATGCTCGGGGTGCCTGTTTTAAGCCATATAATGCTTTCTTCAACTTGCAAACCAATTTGGGATCATCACCAAGTTGGAAACCATCTGGTTGCTCAATATAAACCTCTTCTTCAAGTTTCCCATTCAAAAACGCTGATTTCACATCCATTTGATAAACTTTGAAATTCTTGTAGACTGCTAAAGCCAGAAACATTCTAATTGCCTCTAGTCTAGCTACTGGTGCAAAAGTTTCCTCAAAGTCAATGCCTTCAACTTGTGCATAACCCTTACATACCAATCTTGCTTTATTTCTGACTACCTGTCCGTCTTCATTCAATTTGTTTCAAAAAATCCATTTAGTCCCGATTATATTTTTATTTGCAGGTCTAGGTACTAACTCCCAAGTTTCATTTTTCTCGATCTGATCTAATTCTTCATTTATTGCCTTCATCCAACTTTCATCTTTGCTTGCGTCAGCAACATTTTTGGGCTCAATGCTGGATAATAGAGAGTAGTTACTTACTACTCTTCTTCTTGTCTGAACACCAACTTTGGGGTCTCCAATTATTTGCTCTCTAGGATGATTTTTCTGCCAGCTGCCTGTTTTGAATTTCTTATTTTCTTCCACTTCTGAATCACAACTTAAATCATCTGAGTCAATTTTCTGTATCTTTTCTGTTTCGTTTTCCTCATCTCCTTCAATAACCTCTTCATAAATTGGGTAGTTCTTTTCATAGCTAATTACTCGTTCTCTACCTTCATCAAATTTAACATCGACACTGTCCACAATTTTCTTTAGCCTCTTGTTGTAGCATTTGTAAGCTTTGCTTTTTGATGAATAACCAACAAAAATACCTTCATCCGCTCTATCTTCAAACTTACCAAGATTATCTTTAGTTCTTTTGATGTAGCACTTGCTGCCAAAAACTTTGAGGTATTTTGTTGTTGCCCTTTTACCGAACCACAACTCATAAGGAGTTTTGCTTTCATGTGTTCTCAGCATGTACCTATTTTGGATATACACCGTAGTATGGACTGCTTCTTTCCAAAATCTATCTGCTACTCTACTTTCAGCCAACATAGTCCGTGCCATTTCCTGCATTGTCCTGTTCTTTCTTTCTACCACTCCATTCTGTTGAGGTGTCCTGGCTGCTGAAAATTGTCTCCTAATACCATATTTTTCACAGTACTCTATAAACTCCTCTGAAATGAATTCTCCTCCTCTATCTGATCTTAAACATTTGATCCTCTTTCCTGTTTCATTCTCAACATGGTTTTTGAAAGTCTTGAACATTTCAAAAGCTTCTGATTTATGCTTCAAGAAAAATATCCATGTCATTCTAGAATAGTCATCAATGCACAACATAAAATATTTGTCACCATTTATGCTTTGTGTTCTCATGGGTCCACATAAATCAGTGTGTATTAGTTCCAAAGGTTTGCTTGTGTAGTACTCTTTTGTTTTGAATGTGACTCTAGTTTGCTTCCCCTTTTGGCATGAAGCACAAATGTTGTTTGCAGGTTTGCTGATGGTGGGAATATCTCTCACTGCCCTTTTTGAGTTGATTTTTACTAGATTATCAAAACTGATATGACCGAGTCTCTTGTGCCACAACCAATTTTCTTCTTCCTATCCAATAAAACAAGCTCCTTCTGAAGTCTCTGAGAGCGTGTACAGGTTTCCAGATGTCCTTGATCCAGTTGCTATCAATTTTCCACTGTTTGTTTTTCTGACTTCACAACCCTGCTTCATAAAAACTACTTCATGACCTTTATCACAAATCTGACTTACGCTCAACAAGTTATGTTTCAAACCATCCACAAACAAGACTTCTGACTTAATTTTTTCGTCACTAATTTTAACTGAACCTTTGCCAACTATCTTAGCTCCATCATTATTTCCAAACTTTACTGAACCACCTTCATATTTCTGTAACTTCTCAAATTTTTGTTTGTCACCTGTCATATGACTGGAGCATCCACTATCAAGTATCCATGGTACATATTTATTCTGTGCTTTAAATGTTGTTTGTACGATTAAGGATTCCTTTTCTTCCTTAAGTCGCTCTTTTTCTTTCCACTCCATTTTGATAGTAGTTTTGGGCTCTTGTTTTGCCTTTCCCTTATCAATAGCTTGTGCATGTTTTTCGAGAAGTTTTCTATTTTGTCTCATCCTATTTGGTTGAAATTTTCTTCCCTGAAACTGATTTGATGCAAATGTACTTCTACAGTTTCTTGCAATGTGCCCAAAATTATGACAGTTATAACATTCTACTGTATAATTCATCAGAGGAGAAAAAACATTTCTACTGGTGAAATTCCTTGGTCTTACATTATATTTGCAGTCTGAGATTTTATGTCCATAGCCATTGCATTTAAAATAGAAACCAGAAAAGGGATAATTGAACCTGGGTGATGGTCTTTGCCATGTTGTCGTAGGAGCCATAGGTCTTCTTCTTCTTTGATGTGTGACATTGGTGAATCCATCATTGTCAATTCTCCTTTCGTGCCTGGCATTATTGCTTTCTTTTGCATGAGACGTTTTTCCTTGATCAACCTGTTTCTTATCTTCATTCTTTATGGATTCTACATTTCTGGCCTTTGATCCATTTGATGATTCTCCTTCGATGAAACCCAGACCAAATTTGATGCCTGTAGGCCTTTGGTCATTTATAATCTTATCCAGCTTCATAGAACTTTCTTCGCGTTTGTGATAGCAACTAATTTTGTGATTCATCTCTTCTATCTGCATCTGTAAACCAACATTCTCTTCTTCTAGTTTGCTGCAATAATCTATTTTCATGGTAATTTGTACTTCGAGATCTTCAGATATTTTCTTGTATTCTTCTATCTGTACTTTCAAACTGGTTATGATTTCATTTGCATCCTCAAGATTTCTTGAAATTTTCTTATTCTTTTTTCTTTCTATCTTCAATTCATCCAGAGCTGCAATTAGTTCCTCTTCCAAATTTACTTCTGCATCAATTTCTTCTTCATCACATTCCTGTTCTTTTTCTATTTTTCTTCTTTGAGTGCCATGAAAAGAGCTTCACCTGTTTCCTCTTCAGAATCCTCACCGGAGCTGTCTTCTGATGAACTAACATTCTTGGAGATGAAACTTTTCTTCTTGAAGTTGCCTTTTCTAAAATTTGTTTTCTTCTTCCAGTCACTTCTTTCTTGGTGCGATCCTTCATCACTTTTGTTCTTCTCATTAAGTGGACATTTAGTCGCAAAATGCCCAATGCCTCCACAATTGAAACATTTAAACGGTAACTTTCCTCTGTATTTTCCTTTTCCCCTTTTTAGTTTTCGAACGAAGTTTGCTTCCATTTCATCCCGATGTCTCTTCTTCCTCGGATTCTTGTTTTGCTTTCATATTTTTATGGGCTTTAAAAGCAGCTTCTCTGTCTATGGGTTTAGATCTTCCTATCCTCATCTCATATGCAGTCAAAGAACCATACATCTCATCTATACTAAAATAATTTAGATTTTTAGCTTCTTCTATCACTGAGACTTTAGAATCAAACCTTTGAGGAAGAGATCTTAATACCTTTTTCATGATGGTAGAGTCTTCGATATCCTCGTCGAGTCCTCTGATCGCATTAATGATTCCATTAACTCTCAGCATATATGCCTCAATGTTTTCATCGTCATTCATATTTAATGCTTCGAACTGAGCTCGATGTGTCTGTAACTTGGCCTCCTTGATCTTATCGTCTCCTTCATGAATACTCCTCAGTTTGTCCCATATTTATTTTGCCATTTTACAGCTCATGATCTTTACTAGTTCACTGTCTGCTAATCCGCACATGATAGCATTCTTTGCTTTTGAGTTATTTTCAAACAGTTTCTTTTCGTCAGCCTCTTTTGGAGGAGTGATGGGTATTGTGTATCCACTAACTACTGAATCCCAGATGTCGTATCCCAAAGCACAGAGATATGTCTGCATCTTGATTCTCTAGAATGCGTAATTAGATCCATCAAACAATGGTGCTTTGTTTGATGAGAAGCCTTCACCACCTGCCATTGTGTTACTTCCAAGATCACCCTAGCCGGTTAAGCTTGTACAGGAACTTAGCTCTGATACCAATTGTTAGTCTTACAATGACACTGAGAGGGGGGGTGAATCAGTGTAGCTCTATAAACTTAAATTTACAGCTCTTAATACCATAACAATTAAAACTTATTACTAGATACAACAAGTATAACAAAAGAGCATCACACAACACAAGATTTAATGAGGTTCACCAATGTGGCTACTCCTCAAAAATTGACTGCTTGGACTACCATCCAAATCTAGCCTTTGCAAAGCACCAACTTTACAATCAATTTACCAGCACCCACTGGAAGGAGCACCAACCCCTGATTTATCTGCACCAACAGAAAGGAGCACCAACCCCTGATTTACCAGCACCAACTGGAAGGAGCACCAACCCCTTATTTATCTGCACCAATAGAAAGGAGCACCAACCCCTGATGCCAAGCTGCAACTTGGACTTCAATTTGAATCTATAAGTTTGACAGTAAGATACCTTTGCTTTTGCAAGACCCTAACTGGTCTTCTTCACCTTTGCATTCTCTACGCACTCTGCTCTCTCTGCGCAATCACTTCGCACACTCTGCTTCGTTACAGTCAAACTTCACGATCGTCTTCTCCCTTTTGTGCACTCTGCTCTCTTTGCAAATTTTGCACTTAGCATGATTCGACACGACTTGCTCTCTATGCACAACGATCGTATTTCACACACATTCGACCATCTCCTCAATTCTCCAAACAACCCTCCTTTTATAACAATATTTTTTATGATGAAAACCCTAATCTTAGTCGATTGTAAATCCTAATCTTAGTCGACTTTCATAACAACTGTAAACCCTAATTTTAGTCGGTTGTCATCGGTCTTCGTCGACTTCAACTCAAGAAGATGTTCGGTTTATCCATCGCTTGATGATTTCATTCTGGACAGACCCTGTAACCGCCATACTGACTTTTGATCACTCTTCGTATTTTAGCAGTATGAAATCACTCTGTAACTGCCCCTGTAAATGTCGTAGTGATGTCGGTCCACTGTCATACTTCTCATTTTAGTCGGGTTCTCCTTCTTGACTTGCGCATTTATGACCTATCACGAAATCATGACATTTTTGCCTCTGTAGCTTCTTTTGTTGCTGTTGCCACGAAAATACATGTCATGATATCGTGACACTTTCACCTCCGTACGCTTTCTCTATTCTTTTGTCGTGATATCACGACATTTCTGCCTCCGTAGACTTCGTCTTTTCTTTTGTCGCGATATCGTGACACTTCTGCTTCCATAGACTTCGACTTTGCTTTTGTCGCGATATCGCGACACTTCTGCCTCCGTAGTCTTCAACTTAGCTTTTGTCATGAAATCATGACACTTCTGCTTCGTACTTAGCTTCTTTGCTTTTGTCATGAAATCATGACACTTCTACCTTCGAAGTCTTCTTCTCTGCTTTTGTCATGAAATCGTGACACTTCTGCTTCCGTACTTTACTTCTTTGCTTTTGTCATGAAATCGTGACACTTCTGCCTTCGAAGTCTTCTTCTCTGCTTTTGTCGTGAAATCGTGACACTTCTGCTTCCGTACTTTACTTCTTTGCTTTTGTCACGAAATCATGACACTTCTGCTTTCGAAGTCTTGCTTTTTGCTTTTGTCGCGAAATCATGACACTTCGTACGCTTCCTCTCTTTCTTTTGTCACGAAAATGCGACATGTCACGATATCGTGACACTTTTCAAACTTACTTTCTCTCTCCTATTTTAGTCATGAAAATGTGACATGTCGCGAAATCATGACACTTTTCAACTTACTTTCTCTCTCCTATTTTAGTCACGAAAATGTGACATGTCGCGAAATCGTGACACTTTTCTTACTTGTTCTCTTTCTTCGAACTTGTCACGAAATCGTGACACTTTTTCCTGCTTTCTCTTTCTCTTCCAACATGTCATGAAATCGTGACAGTTTTTCCACTTGCCTTTTTCTCTTCCAACATGTCACGAAATCGTGACAGTTTTTCCTCTTGCTTTTCTCTCTTCCAACATGTCGCGAAATCGTGACAGTTTTTCCTGCTTTTTCTCTCTCTTCCAACATGTCACGAAATCGTGACAGTTTTTCCTGCTTTTTCTCTCTCTTCCAACATGTCGCGAAATCGCGACAGTTTTTCCTACTTTTTCTCTCTTCCAACATGTCATGAAATCACGTTTTTCCACTTGCCTTTTCTCTCTTCCAACATGTCACGAAATCGCGACAGTTTTTCCTGCTTTTTCTCTCTCTTCCAACATGTCATGAAATCGTGATAGTTTTTCCTGCTTTTTCTCTCTCTTCCAACATGTCACGAAATCATGACAGTTTTTCTTGCTTTTTCTCTCTCTTCCAACATGTCGTGAAATCATGACAGTTTTTCTTGCCTGCTGTATATGTCACGATATCGCGACACTTTTCTTACTTGTCTTTTTTTTTTGATCTTTTGCATATGGGCCACTTCGGTCTTCTTGGAAAATCATTGTACATACTCTGAATAACCTTTGAACTCCTGTCTTTTGCATCAGAATAGCTTTTGAACTTCCTGTCCACTGCATCAATAGATCTATCTGACTGTGTTGACAACAATGACAATACTGTTGTTGCACCTTGCTCAACAGCAATCACAAGATGCAAAATAATATGAAAGAAAGTAAATCTACGAGATGACTAAAATATGCTATAAATAGAAATGAATACAATGTAGCTATGGAGGAAATGAACACTCCATGAATAAAGCTACTGGACTACATTGCACCCATCACCAATATATGGTGAAGTACACCACACTATGCTACTACCTATGAATATACTTTGAGCTTGTATATCCTACTTGTTACAATGAGATCTTTATATAGGAAGACAAGTTCCTTGGCCAACACTCTACCTAGCTGTACAAGGGACAACTTGCACATATACAACTTGCACATTGATACTTGTGCATTTATTACATTGCATTAAGTAACTAGATAAATTTACCCTAAAGTAATCTAATGTCCTAAGTATGTACCTAGGAAGGTACATTTACATGACCCAAATGATGTAATATAATCTATTTCTAACAGGTTTAACTGATGAAGGTATTCTAATGTCATGACTATTAGGTCTAGTAGCATGACATGACTGAATTTATTTATTTTATCAAACTAAAAGCCATGCATAATTGTAATATGTATTTATTAACTTTCATTAATTCATCAAAAGTTATGTTAACTTTCTATTTAATCAGTTTTGAACCAGCATCAAACTCAATTTTTCTAACATCAAATGTTCTTGTTCAATCCTCTATTTGTTGCTCTTAATTTTTTTTATTTGTGGAAAACATCCCAGAAGGGATGCCACTTTTGGGTAAGACCCAAGGATGTAGGGGTATCCAATCCACCAAAATTGCCTAGGGTACGATCCTGGTCTACCACCTTTGACATACTCAAAGAGCAAACAAACACACAATAAAATTCAAAAAAATAAAAAAATAAATAAAAATAAAAATAATAAAATAAAATAAAAAACACGCTCCTTGAGTGTGTCAA
>JAQPPZ010008892.1:0-16682 GCA_028583015.1 Wollemia nobilis | reverse complement strand
ATTTTGAAGAACACAAGATTATACCGAGAGGGGGGGTGAACAGTATAAGACCTCTTTTTACTTTTACCTTTATATTTCAAAAACAGTAAAGCAATATACCCAAAGCAACATCAAAACAATGCATAATATCATCCACAAAGTGACACCAATTTTAACGTGGTTCACCCAGAATGGTTGGGCTACGTCCATAAAACTTTTCTCTAAAAGTTATCTCAAAGTTATTTGGGAATCCTTCCCAATTACAATGTTTATGAGCCTCGGCCCAAAGGAGATACCTTCCCCTGATTTGAATTTATGAGCCTTTGCTCAAAGGAGATACCTTCCCCCAATCTGAATTTATGAGCCTCTGCTCAAAGGAGATACCTTCCCCTCTGCTCTGGAAATGATTCCTCAAAAGATCAACTGTCTCTACCTCTTGCCAGCACATGGAACTCCTTTCCACTGAAGACCTCCTATCCTCAATGCTTAGCCTAAGAGACCTCTGTCTTCTATGATCGCTTCCACAGCAGCTCTGCAACCTATACCAAACACAGTCAGTCGATCTAGTACAAGTCTTCCTCTGTCTATCAAATCTGTCCAACACTTGAACAAATCAATCCTCTACACACAAGCCTTCTCAAAGACTTGCCAAATCTATCCTCAGGTTCTTCTCAAAGAACCAGTGCTCCTCTGTCCTCAAGTTCACTGATAGAACTATCAAAACTCAGCTCACAAGTCCTCAGCTAGGACCTGTCCAAATCTGCTCACAAGTACCCACCAGAACCTATCAAAAATGTTCACAAAACATACACAACTTTTGTGCTCTTATAGCCGCACTTCGTCTTCTCTCAGTCATCTCTTTGCACACACTCTGCACTGTCTTCGTACACTTTGTGCCCATACAGTAGCACTCCGCGTTCATTTTTTCCCTTTGTGCTCTCTTCGCAATCACAGTGGCACTTGGAACAATTTGCCATGATTCTTCGTTCACTCTACACACTTCGATCAAATTTTGCACTCTGCTCTCGACGATCGAACTTCTCACTCTACGCTCTATCTGCGAACGTCACAAAAAGGATGCTCTCAACTCTTCAAAATAGCCTGCCTTTTATAATAACACTTTCAAGATCAAAACCTTAATCTTAGTTGGCTGTAACCCTGATTTTTAGTCGGCTGCACAACCCTAAACTTTGTCGGCTGTAAACCCTAATCTTCGTCGGCTCACATTTAACTTTGTCGGCTTCAACTGCCTTTGTAACTCTTCTGTAGCTTTTGCCACGAAACTACAACATGTCGTGATATCGTGACACCTTTGCAACCGTACACTTTCTTTTGACTTTTGTCATGATATCGCGACACTTAAGCCTTTGTTGACTTCAACTAAGCTCTTGTCGTGATCTCGCAACACTTCTATCTTTGTCAGCATCAACTTTGCTTTTGTCGCGATATCGCAACACTTCTCCCTTCGTCGACCTCCTTTCTGCTTTTGTCGCAAAATTACGACACTTTTACCTCTGCAGACTTCGTCTTCACTTCTGTCGTGAAATCATGACACTTCTGTCTTCATAACCTTCCTCTCTACTTTTGTCGTGAAATCGTGACACTTCTCCTATAGAAGACCTGCTTTCATTTTTTGTCACGAAATCGTGACACTTTTGCTTCTATCTGCTTTCTTTTTTTCCCGTCGTGAAATCGTGACACTTTCTGCATCCGTACGCATTCTTTGCAACCCATTGTGAAATCGTGATGCTATCAACTTTCTGTACGCTTCCTTTGCAACTTGTCATGAAATCGCGACATTTCTTATTTTGAACACTTTCGTTTGCAGCATGTCACGAAATCACGACAGTTCTCACTTCGAACTCTTTATGTTGCTGTATGTCATGAAATCGTGACAATTCTCATTTTACTTTCTCTCTCTTCTTTGAGTCGCGAAACTGCGACATGTCGCGATATTGCGACATTTTTCTAACTTGCTTTCTCTCTCCTACTTAAGTCACGAAAATGTGACATGTTGCGATATCGCGACACTTTTCCTCCTTAGCTCTTTTTTTTTTTTCGGGTCACGAAAACCCGACATGTCGTGATATCGCAACACTTTTTCTCCTTAGCGCTTTTCTTTTCTTCAGGTTGTGAAAACCCGACATGTCGTGATATTGTGACATTTTTTCTCCTTAGCGCTTTTCTTTTCTTTCGAACCTGTCGGCTTGGGGTTTGCAAAAGACCTTTGAAACTGTCATGCCGTAACATTCATCAAAACAAATTATTAAATCAAATTCCATTAAATCAAATTCCTTCAAGAGCTTCTTGACATCAATGACAACTTATACATTTGAGCAAAGGCAATGTACCCAAAGTACCCAAAATTGCCAACAATCTCCCCCTTTGTCATTGATGGCAAACCTTTACTGAAAGCACTTCTCAAGAGCCAAAATTGAAACCAACTATGCTAACAACTGAGAATATTCCTTTGAAGTTTTTCTCCCCCTGACTTGAAGCTCTCCTCTTCACTTTGAAACTCTCCCCCTTACTCATATCTCTCCCCCTTTGTCATCAATGGCAAAGGGTCACCTTTGGGGCTCGGGACTAAGAATGAGCCTCTTAGCTTAGTCCCTCCCCCACCTCCTGATGAGGTGATTAATTCTTGGGTGGGAGTAAAACTCCCATTAGGCACTGATCATCATCAGCGTCTATAACTTCCTTGTCGGGCCTTCTCTTGAACTCTTTGTCCATATTCCTGTTTTTGTTCCTGTCACTATTCCTGTTCCTGTCACTATTCCTGTTCTTGTTATCATTCCTATTCTTATCCACGCCTTGATCCTTGGACCTGTTCATACCACTGTTCATGTTCCTGTATCTTGGAAGTTTAGCTCTACACTGTCTAGCTGTGTGACCTTCATTGTTGCACTTATAACAATTAATAATGTTATTTTTGTTAGGCATACCTGTTCTTTGAATCCACCTGTTCTGACTAACCTTGTTCCTGTTATTAGCCTTGCAAAAAATTACCTTATGCCCAAACTATTTACACGAGTAGCAATACCCTTGAAAGAAATTACCACCTCTGAAACTGTTATTTACCTTCTTTATTTGAGCCATGCAATGTGAAGCCGTGTGACCAAACCTATAACATGCAAAACATCTGCCATTAAACTTTCCTGTAAATGACCTTTTAGGTCCTGTAAACCTTCTCCCCTTTTTTGGTTTCTTGTTTTCTATTTCTATGCATCTATCACTCATGGACTCTTTCTCTGAAATACTCTCCTCATTAGAACTCTCTTCTTTTTGGAGTTTCTTACTAGACTCTCCAACTTGTTCCTTGTGTGGCTTAACAAAACCAAGGCCTGTTTTATCTACTGTCTTTCTTTGACCTTTGATGAGTGACTTAACCTTTTTGGAGCTATCTTGAAACCTGTAAAGCTTATCCTTGTACTCTTTAGTTTCCTCTTTCAAAAAAGCCATTTTCTGTTCTAACTCACTATACTCAAGAACCTTAGACTCTAATTCATCCTTGAGTTCTTGTGTCTTAGCCATAGAGACATTAAGACTTTGTATAAGATCATCTCTCTCCATACAACATTCATCTAAATTTTCCTTGAGTCTAGCATTCTTCTTTCTTTCCTTTTTCAAAGTACTAAGAGCACTAATAAGTTCACTTTCAAGATCTTTTATTTGTTTGCTTTCTGAATCGTCAAAGCCTTTTTCAGATTTCTTATCACTAGAGGTGCTACCTTTTTCAAAAACCATACAAGCATCTTCCTTATAGTTTTCTGAAGCATCCTCATACATACTAGAAACCAAATCATTATTTGTGCAATCATCCTCAAGGTGACCAAAATTTCCACATCTAAGACATTTCATGATAATGAATCTATGTTTCGGTTCTTCCTATTTTTCTGATATGAACAACATCTCATTTTCATCATCACTTGAAGAACTTTCACTATCACTACTAGAACACTTACTTGCTTTGTCTAGGTAGAAACTCTTCTTGTGCGTGTGAGAATACCTCTTTCCTTGATTGTTGTGCTCATCTTTGTTTTTCTGTGATGCTTGTGCTTTTCAGAATCCTTGCTCTTAGAATGTTGTTTATCTTCATCACTTTCGTTCTTGGGAACAGTAAAGTCAGTAGCATAATGACCAAACTTTCCACAATTGAAACATCTTATATTTTTCACGCTTTTGTGCTTTCTAGAGAACTTGCCTTTCTTGTTGTAATATGCCTCTTCATCACTAGAAGACTCATCACTATCTTGAAGCTGTTTACCCTTGGATTTCTTGGTAGCCTTGAAAGCTGCCTTTTTCTTGACATCAACCTTCACTTGAGTTCTCAACTCAAATGCTGCAAGTATACTATGGAGCTCATCCTTTTTCAACTTATCCAAATCTTTAGCTTCCTCAATAGCAGAAATCTTTTCACTAAATCTATTAGGAAGAGATCTTAAAATCTGATCACAAACAACATTTTCAGCAAGCTGAAGACCTAAGTCTTTCATGGAGTTAACAACCTCATCCATATGAAGCATGTAGTCACTAATATTTTCATCATCATTCATCTAGAGTTGTTCAAACATACCTTTGAAGTGTCTCAACTTGGCCTTTTTGACATTTATATCACCTGTATGAACCACCTTCAACTGTTTCCACATTTCACTAGCTGTCTTGCAATGAATCACTTTAGTGAGATCTGCTTTCTGTAAGCCTTTCAGGATTGCATTCATTGCTTTTGAATTGTTGTGATGTAGGAACCTTTCTTCTTTAGTATTAGGACCATGTATAGGAATAGTGTACTCATCTTCAATAACTTCCCATACCTCATTACCAAGTGCCATTAGATGAACCTTCATCCTTGCACTCCAAAGACCAAAATCTGACCCATCAAGAATGGGTGCTGCATTGCCACTTGAATAATCCATTATGTTCTTTACTAGCTTTTCCTTCAAGCTGTTAAACTTTTCGAAGGAACCGGATCTGATACCAATTGAAGAACACAAGCTTATACTAAGAGGGGGGGTGAATAGTATAAGACCTCTTTTTACTTTTACCTTTATATTTCAAAAATAGTAAAGCAATATACCTAAAGCAACATCAAAACAATGCATAATATCATCCACAAAGTGACACCAATTTTAACGTGGTTCACCCAAAATGGCTGGGCTACGTCCATAAAACTTTTCTCTAAAAGTTATCTCAAAGTTCTTTGGGAATCCTTCCCAATTACAATGTTTATGAGCCTCGGACCAAAGGAGATACCTTCCCCTTATTTGAATTTATGAGCCTCTGCTCAAAGGAGATACCTTCCCCCAATCTAAATTTATGAGCCTCTGCTCAAAGGAGATACCTTCCCCTCTACTCTGGAAATGATCCCTCAAAATATCAACTGTCTCTACCTCTTGCCAGCACGTGGAACTCCTTTCCACCGAAGACCTCCTGTCCTCAATGCGTAGCCTAAGAGACCTCTATCTTCTATGATCGCTTCCACAGTAGCTCTACAACCTGTACCAAACACAGTCAGTCGGTCTAGTATAAGTCTTCCTCTGTCTGTCAGATCTGTCCAACACTTGAACAAATCAATCCTCTACACACAAGCCTTCTCAAAGACTTGCCAAATCTGTCCTCAGGTTCTTCTCAAAGAACCAGTGCTCCTTTGTCCTCAAGTTCACTGATAGAACTATCAAAACTCAGCTCACAAGTCCTTAGCTAGGACCTATCCAAATCTGCTCACAAGTCCCCACCGGAACCTGTCAAAAATGTTCACAAAACATACACAACTTCTGCACTCTTACAGCCGCACTTCGTCTTCTCTCAGTCGTCTATTTACACACACTCTACACTGTCTTCGCACACTCTGCGCCCATACAGTAGCACTCCACGTTTGTCTTTGCCCTTTGTGCTCTCTTCGCAATCATAGTGGCACTTAGAAAAATTTGCCATGATTCTTCATTCACTCTACACACTTCGATCAAATTTTGCACTCTGCTCTCTGTGATCGAACTTCTCACTCTGCGCTCTATTTGCGAACGTCGCAAAAATGATGCCCTCAACTCTTCAAAATAGCTTGCCTTTTATAATAACACTTTCAAGATAAAAACCTTAATCTTAGTTGGCTGTAACCCTGATTTTTAGTCAGCTGCACAAACCTAAACTTCATTGGCTGTAAACCCTAATCTTCTTCGGCTCACATTTAACTTTGTCGGCTTCAACTGCCTCTATAAATCTTCTGTAGTTTTTGCCACAAAACTACAACATGTCGCGATATCAAAACACCTTTGCAACCGTACACTTTCTTTTGAATTTTGTCACGATATCATGACACTTCAGCCTTTGTCGACTTCAACTAAGCTCTTGTCGTGATATCGTGACACTTCTATCTTTGTCAGCATCAACTTTGCTTTTGTCACGATATTGTGACACTTCTCCCTTCGTCGACCTCCTTTCTGCTTTTGTCATGAAATCGTGACACTTCTACCTCTATAGACTTCATCTTCACTTCTATCGTGAAATAACAACACTTCTGTCTTCATAACCTTCCTCTCTGCTTTTGTCGCGAATTCGTGACACTTCTCCTATAGAAGACTTGCTTCCAATTTTTGTCATGAAATCGTGACACTTCTACTTTCGTCTACTTTCTTTTCTGCCTATCGCAAAATCGTGACACTTTTTGCATCCGTACGCATTCTTTGCAACCTATCGTAAAATCTCGACGCTATCAACTTTTCATACGCTTTCTTTGCAACTTGTCGTGAAATCATGACATTTCTTATTTCGAACACTTTCGTTTGCAGCATGTTGCAAAATCGCGACAGTTCTCACTTCGAACTCTTTCTGTTGTTGTATATCGTGAAATCATGACAATTCTCATTTTACTTTCTCTCTCTTCTTTGAGTCGCAAAACTGCGACATATCGCGACATTTTTCTAACTTGCTTTCTCTCTCCTACTTAAGTCGTGAAAATGCGACATGTCGCGATATCGTGACACTTTTCCTCCTTAGCTCTTTTCTATTTTTTGGGTCACGAAAACCCGACATGTCGTGATATCGCGACACTTTTTCTCCTTAGCGCTTTTCTTTTCTTCGGGGCGCGAAAACCTGACATGTCGCGATATCGCGACATTTTTTCTCCTTAGCACTTTTCTTTTCTTTTGAACCTGTCGGATTGGGGTTTGCAAAATACCTTTGAAACTATCATGTCGTAACCTTCATCAAAACAAATTATTAAATCAAATTCCATTAAATCAAATTCCTTCAAGAGCTTCTTGACATCAATGACAACTTATACATTTGAGCAAAGGCAATGTACCCAAAGTACCCAAAATTGCCAACAACTTTGTGGCCACTGCTTCAGTCCACCTAATAAAATCATATGTTATCGTGAGGATAGATCTATGTCTTGTTGATGAGTTTGGTTTTATGATTCTAATGAAGTCTAATACCCATTGTTGAAAGGGTGACTCTATTATAATTAATTGCAGGGGAAGTGCAATATTTTTATTTATTTTTATGCTCTTGGAATTTCTCATAGACTCTATGTTGGACATTTTGAGTCCCTAAGCCAAATTTGTCATTGATTTCAAGATGCCAGTGAGAGTTATTCTTCAGTTTGAGTGTAAAGTTTAATGGAAGTTTATAATGGGTTAAAATATTTTATTTTACACCCAAAAAGATTGGGTCAGAAAGAGGTTTTTATTTCTCCATGGAAGCAATTCATCTGAAGCATTGAAAGATTAAAAATATTATAATTGTTATTATAATATTTACCAAAGTGGTAAAAATCTAATCAAATATTATAATTTTTAATTATAATATAATTAGATTTTAAAGGATAAAGTTCACTTGATTAAAACCCTAAGGTTGGGTTTTAGAAAATTAAAATATATTCGAGCGCAAAATTTTTAGATATTAAAAACCCAAAGGTTGGGTTTTACTAAGGCTTTCTAAGCCTTAGAGCGCCGACGTGATGCATTCAAATCAAAGCACCAATGTCCTAGACAAAGAGGAGGGCAATGTAAATATATTCCCAAAGTTGTTCATTAATTATCCTTGCTCGAATGAAATTTGTGTGGCATATGTGAAAACAAGCTCGTGTGGTTTAAAACGTTTGGCAAAGGAATCAAAGGATAACACGGAGAGAGACCACCTCCAATTCACATTGGGCAGTGTGGCCTAGTGGTAGCTTGGAGAGTGTGAAGGCATTGAGAGCACGGAGGTCATGCGTTCGATTCTCATGAAGTGGTTTTTAGTGGCAGTGTTGTGGAAGTGCCCAAGGTGCACGTTTTTATTAAACATGGGCAAGGAGAAGCACAAAGAGGAAGCACGTGGTGCTTACCCATTTGTGAACGAGCATTTAGCTCATGTGGCAACCTTAGCCATGGCTAAGGCGCTCGCAATGAGGGCAAGTCATGGGGTCGAAACCCCTTGAGGCAGGTACAATTTTTTAATTAAAATTTTATGATTTATGCCCTAAGGTTGGAGTGATAAGGTTGTTCTAAATTTTATTAATTTTTAATAAACTTTATTAAATAAAGGTTGTGGTGATTTATTTTTGAAGGTGAAGTGTTGATGATTATTTGAGTTCTATAATTTTAATTTTTTTTTTTTGAGAGTTATGTTTTATGAGGTATAAGGAGTTATAATAAATGTTTAATTGAGATTTATTTTAACACTTGTTGGCTATTATTTTTTATAAGGGTTTATTCTAAAAGGACTTTGGTGGATGTTAAAATTAAGTTGGAGTAATAAGGTGTATTAAAAGTTATAACTTGCATTGTGATTTTTATTGAAGTCTTCTAACCCTTATTGAGATTGGAAAAGAGAAATTTGTGTGTGGCAGATTTGTGAGATCAACTCCTTGTCAAACAAAAAGGTATGGGAAAATTATCCTTTGGTTGAGTTGATTGATTTGTTTTATTGAAAATTAAGTTTGGAGTGAAAAGGACTTAATTAGGGTTTGCATTTAAAAAGTGGTTGAGATAATGCTTCAAGGTTTTTTTATTTGAGAGTTGAGATTAAAACCTTGTTTTATTAGCATTGTTGTTGAGATCATTGGTTGAATGAAGTGTTTGAGTTAATGCTTCAAGGTTTTCTAAAATTGAGAGTTGTGATTAAAACATTGTTTGATGAGCATGGTTGTTGAAGTAAGTTGTTATGCAAAGAACTTGAACTAGGGTTTGAAAATATCATGAGTATCATTGTTATGTGAGATTTGTTGTTGAGCATTGTTGGAAATATTTTGAGTTGGATGATACATGCTTGGACTAGGGTTTATGAGCAAGAGTTGTTTCTTGAGTGATTGGTTGAGTAGATTTGATTGGGCCTAGTCAAGTGGATGTATGAAGTGGTTGTTCAAGTTCCATAAAATAAACTATTCTATATTTTCATTTGAGTTGATATTGATTTTGTGAGAATAGAACATATTAAGTCTAAAAATTCTCTTTATGCTTCTATGAGATTGAGTTGAGAAAGATATTGAGTTTTGAGAATAGAGCATATTGAGTCTCTAACAATTCTCTTTATGCTTCTATATTGAGTTGAGAAAGAGATTGAGTTTTGAGTATAGAACATATTAAGTCTCTAACAATTCTCTTTATGCTTCTATGATATTGATTTGAGTTGAGAAATTAATTGATCAAATTTGTACAAGTTCTGTGTGAGCTTGTTGAGCAGATTTGGAAAAATTTTGTGTGAGCTTGTTGAGCAGATTTGGACAGGTTCTGTGTGGACCTGTTGAGTAGAGTTGAGCAGGTTCTGTGTGGACCTGGTGAGAAGATTTGGATAGGTTCTATGTGGACCTATTGAGTATATTTGAGCAGGTTCTGTGTGGACCTATTGAGAATATTTGAGCAAGTTCTAGAGAGGACTTGTGGATAGTTTAGTGTGAGATTTTGAGGAATATTGCAAGGTATATTTGAGATAATTATTTGAGAAGACTTGAGAGCAGAGTTGATTGATTTTTTCAAACCTTGAGTTAAGGTTTGGGGTAGATCCAACAGAGTTGAGTCAAGCCTTGAGTTAGGGCTTGAGAACAGAGATTGAAGATAGATTTGTGCTAGACCGACTGGACTATGTTTAGTATATATTTGAGAGTAGATATTGAGGATAGTTTTATACCAGACCAGAGATAGATATTGAGCATATTTGTGCTAGACCAAATGAATTGTGTTTAGTGCAAGATTTGAGAATAATTGTGCTATATTGACTGGACTGTGTTTAGTATAAAATTGAGATAGAGCTTTGGAGGTGACAGAGCAGAGAGGACAAAGTCTCCAGTGGATAGAGATCCATCATCTAGGATATTGAGGATAGGTTTTTTGAGTGAGGACAAGAGTATTCAAGTGGAGAGAGATCCACCAATTAGTGTAGTGGAGGTAGAGTCTTCTAGAATATCACCAACTAGAGCAGAGGATAAGGAGTTCTCCTATGGATAGATATCCACAAACTTGATTTAGGGGATTGGTATCTCCTTTGGATAGAGGTCCATAAACATTATAATTGGGAAGGATTCCCAAGATATTGATTGAGAAAATTTAGTGAAATATTTTCTCCGTGGAAGTAGCCATATTTGGGTGAACCACATAAATGGTTGTGTCTCTATTGTGTGTGGTGATGTGTACATTGCTTTGATTAATGTTGTTTATATTGCTATATTTACATTGCATATATTGGTTTAAGAGAAAAAGTAAAAAGTGCTCTTATACTATTCACCTCCCCTCTCAGTATAAGCTTGTGTTCTCCACTCTAACTATCTTAAAAGTATCTGCAAAGATGGTAGGCCAATAGTAGTTGGCTTGAGGAATTTTAGTAGCAGTTGTCTATCTTGAGTAATGCCCTCTAAATAGACCTGAGTAAAATATTTTTAACATTCTTTGGGCCTATTTTGACTTTATGCAACATAAAAGAACCCCATCGATTTTTTTGTAATAACCCTTCTAATAATAGGATATCCTTCAACACATGCAATCTATATTAGTGTCTTTGTGAAACATTCAATTCTTCAAGGCATTTGCTTGTTTGAAAGTAATTTATCAGTTTGTTGACCCAAACTGATTTATTTGTGCAATGCTCATATCTGAGACTTATTTTAGCATTGTTTTCTATACACATATTATAGTTTTGTTCTAGTGTAGTGGCCAATTTTTGGCATAAGGCCCTACATTTTACTAGATTAGTAAGGCATATATCAATATCATACACTTGTATTTTAGTGATCCATCCAACTCTCTTTTCTCCCAATTCTCCTTAAAGAATGAAATTCCTAACATCTAAGTGAACTACATAAATTATTACCCTACTTTGAGACACATAATGATTGAGCTTTCTAAGTGACTTCTAGATGGAAAATACCTGCCTCTCCATGAAGTTATAATTTTTTGACAATCATGCAATGTTTGTCTTAAGAAAGATATTGGATGTACTTCTTGATTGTCACATTTTTGATTCAAAGATACAACATAGCTCTCTTCAGACCCATATACATATAGAATGAAATCTATAGTGAAATATGGTTTGATCAAGACTAGATCCTATGTTATAGCCTACTTGATCTATTTGAATGTTTTTCTCCTTTTCAGTATCCATGCAAATATTACATTGTTCTTGAAGATTTATCTCATAGATTTGACTATTTATACAAAATAAAAAATATTTTTTTGGAAAAACTTAATTTTCCCAAAGAATTACTGTGAGACCTTCTTGTTAAGTGCGAGTGGTAGGGCTAGAATAGCTTGGATTATCTCTAGATAAATATCCAAGTAGAAGCAGACCGAAAAGCAATAGTGATTGGAGATTTTATATGATGATATCAATCAAGCCTTCCAAAAGTCTTGGCCAAGTATCTAGGGTATCGATAACAATCTAAACACCCTTAACAGATGGTGACAAAAGGAAAAATCTCCCAAATAGACCTCTTTCAGTAGAGATCGCATATTTCAAAACCTTGGACCACACAAACACTCATAAATTGAGGAAACATGAGAAAAGAGAATATCACAACCATTTAGATCAAAAACGTTAGGCTAAGACTGCAACTACTAGTGCAATAAAGTGAACCAATCTTTTAGAACCTGCAAAAGTGATAATCGTCCTTGGTAATCATGAATTGAAGAGCTTGCAAATCATGTTTGATTTCTAGACTAATACTTGGCATCACAATAATCCATAGTGGGTAAGATCCAAGCATGCTAAAGATATATGAGCCTATTGAAGATATGAGGATGCTAGGATCATGATTGGATGCATCAAAGACCCACATTGTTAGGACCGCATCCTAACATTATTATGTAATTCTAATATTATAATGTAATTCTAATATTATTATGTAATGACTCCTTTCCAATATGGGGATCCCATTCTCATGATATTTTATAATATTTTGTAATGGTATGTGGCACTTGAGGTGCCTAGACAAGTGGGACCATTTTATGCAACCATTATAAAGAATGTTTTTTTTTGGTAAGTAAGAGAATATTATAATTAACACCGGGTTTTAACTGGTTGACCCAAAACCATTTTACAAAATAGGGTCCACTGACCAACTGGACAAAGGCCAAGCCCTAAAAGTTTAAACTGACAACAAAAATGGCCAAGACCTACTCTTCCATTAGAATACAGCCAAACTAAACTATGGAAGCCTAATATTATGGCCATCATAAAAGAAAGACGCAAAAAAGAACTAACAAAGACAAAAACTAATCATGCAAGCACCATGCAGAGTAGCTTGTGCCCATATAAAAATAATAGAATATGGTCAAAAAAAACATCCCATAGAATGGACAGCCAAGAGGCCAAGCAGTCTTCCTTGTAGTCCTCATCTAACTTCTTATCATCGTTCTTGCCATCATCTTTAGATTTTGCCTTCGACTCCTTGTGCCCCTGGAACTGCTGGCTATAAAACAAAAGATTTAGGGAATCACACAAATCAACAGCTGCACTGATGAGGCCATACGTACTCTTCAATCTGGTTGATACCGTTGGAGGCCGATGAAATTGTCATCTTCTCCAAGACTATTATGGTGGGGTCTGGTGCCTCATTGTCATGGATCTCCAACACTTTGTTATTTCTTGCTAGGGCCTTTTTGCGACATCGAATCCAAACACACCTTGGGAAATACTTGAGGCCAAAGCAGATGTTTCCCATGCATGAATTTGTAGATAAAAAACCTATATCAGCTGCCCCACCAACTCGCAAAAAACACTAGTCACATGAACAAAAAAAACAAATATGACAAAATCCATTATAAGGTTCAAAATTTTTTTTTTTAAAAATGCCCCCATTTTCTGTCATTGATCCACTTTGAGCCTTCCAATCTAAATTTTTTCATTATCTATCACCATTGAGACTGCATGAGGAAGATTTTCAGTCCACGTGATCAAGTTTGTCGCTACAATGCCTTCATTTGCCGCACTTATCACTGCCATGTTTGCTTCCCGAAGGTATGCAAAATTATGGCCTCAGGTCGGTCATGAATTAGAGCCCTTGCTTCATGGATGTAGTCATCAAATCTCCAAGGAGCTCTCTTAGTGTTCTTTAGAAGATTTATAATAATAAGAGAATCACCTTCCACCAACAGTTTCCCTGGATAATTCTCTGCCACCTTGAGGCTCCTCCAAACTGCCCTTGCTTTAGCCACATTGTTAGTTTGAGCTCCAAGATGTCAAGCAAAAGCTACAAGCACCTCACCCTTGTGGTCTCTAAGTAAGCCACCAGCCCTGCCTTCACCTCGGGTTGCCCCTAGATGCCCCATCAAAATTTAACTTAATCCACCCTAGGGGGGGTGGGGTCCATGTGATCATGGTTCTAGGACAGACTTGAGGATGATTGAGGCCATCAATGAGAGGTAAGTTTAATGACTGGCCTAATGAAGCTTCAAAAGGATTTGGAGGTCTAGATGCTGTAGGCACTAAACAAGCATTCTCATTAGCATATGCTAAAATTTTTGACAGACAGAGGATGACTGAGAAACCTTATCCAAGAAGGCCCGACGATTCCTTTCCAACCATATCTCGCCACAAGTAGTGATGAAGGCAGATCTTCCACATATACCTAAGACGCCTATTCAAAAAGGGGGAAGGCCACTGGACAAATAAGTCAAAAATGGACCGAGGATGGACCCAATAAATATGAAACACTTGTAACAGACCTAACAAGATTGAGACAGAAAAATTACAATACGTAAACAAATGATCAATAGACTCCCACTCGTACATACAAAGATAACACCTATTAACAACAATCACACCTCTTTTTATTAAGTTATCCATGGTGAGGATCTTATTTTGGATGGCCACCATGCAAAAAACCCAACCTTCCGAACAATGCTTTTGGGCCAAACTTCCAAGTGAGGGAAAGTAGGTTCATCATTATCAATAAGCATCGATAAGCAGCCTTGACGTAAAATTCCCCATTGTCCGAAGCTTCCCGTATAAGCCGGTCCTCAAGAATGCCGTAAGGGAGTAAAGACTGTTTTAATTCATTCTCCAATATTATTGATGCCCCTGGTAGATCATTATTCATTATTGGCTTCCATACCCTTCTATTGTTTGACAAAGTAATAAAATCTGCAACTTTGGTACCAAAAACTTCAATTGTCCAAGCTCTAAGGGTTGAAATGATGGGGTCTCGCAGAGAGGGGATAGTCCTTTAACCATTTGTGGTCCCAAAAATCAATGTTTCTTCCATTTCCCAGCTTCCAACGTAGCCCTTTGCTTAGCAAGTTTTTAGTTTGAAGGATTGATTTCCAAAAAATTGATCCCCCGGGAGGAAAGGAATAACTTAAGAATTCAATTTCTTGCAAATACTTTCTTCTGATTATAGTAATCCATTCTGCATTTGCATTTGTCAAAAGACGCCATGCTTGTTTGGCCAGGAGGGCCATGTTTAAATGTTGTATTCTCCTTAGCCCAATACCTCCAAACTCCCTTGGTTTGCAAACCCTATCCCAGGACACCAAGTGAAAGCGCTGCTTAGATTCGTAACCACCCATAGGAACCTCTTCTCGGATCTCTGCTCAATTTTAGTGTAAACACTTGTAGGGGCTTTAAAAATAGAGAGAAAGTAGACAAGGATGCTTTGAATGGAAAACTTGGTGAGAACTCGCCTTGCCGCCTTGAGATAACAAATTCCCTTTCCATCCAAACCAGCCTTCCTCTCGAATTCTTTCAATTACATTAGTCCACATGGAATCGTAGGCTCGCCTCGTAAATAAAGGAAGGCCTAGGTATGTGGATGGAAGAGTAGACACCGAGCATCCAAGAATCCTAGCAATCTTAATCGCTCTCGAATGGGAGTGTTAAAGAAATAAATTTTACTCTTTGAAAAATTTACCTTTTGCCCCGCAAAGATCCTCATATAGCTCTAGAATATGTTTTATGACCTTAGCCTCAAAAACCGATGCAAGAGTTAACAACAAAGTATCATCCACAAACTGTTCATGTGTAATCGCTCGTGTTTGTGATGATGCTTTAATTCCCGAAATAAGACCAATATTACAGTAGACTTTGATTGTCCTCCCAAGGGCTTCAACCACAATGATAAACAACATGGGAGAGATAGGGTCACCTTTCCTTAGGCCCCTTTTACTTTGAAAGTATCAAGCAGGAGCACCATTAACAAGGACCGAAAACCAAGGTTTCATAAAACATCCTTCCAAAAGCTTGATCCATTCATGATGAAAACCAAATTTCTGAAGAATGTCAGAGACAAAACTCCAGCTTTATGCGGTCATAAGCCTTGTTCATATCCAGCTTTGAGAGCAAAAGCAGTGTTTTTAGTCCTGACTACCGAATGGAGGGCTTCATGAACCGTTATGACCCCATCAAGGATGGACCTTCCAGGGACTGAACCGCCTTGACAAACATCAATAAACATAGGAAGGATCTTCCTCATTCTATTTGCAATTGCCTTGGTCAAAATTTTATAAACAACATTACAAAGGCTAATAGGTCTAAAATCCATCATAGATCTAGGAGTAGGAATCTTTGGGATTAAAGCAATAAAAGTGGAGTTAAAACTTCTCGGAATATGCTTTGTGGACTGAAATTCCTTGATAGTAGCACATACATCAAAACCTACAATATCCCAAAAAGCCCGAAAAAACGAGGTGAAAACCCGTCCGGACCTCGGAGCTTTATCGTGGTTCATTGAGAAGAGGGCCTCTTTGATTTCTTCATCCGTGAAAGGCTTAATTAACTCCCCATTCAAGTCATCAAAAATTAAATGAGGAATATGGTAAAGCATTGATTCTCGAAGCTAAGGCGTAACCGAAATGTTCTTCTCCTAAAAGATTCTGAAAATAGGAAACTGCTTCATTTCTGATTTCATTAGGACTAGAAAGGAGTGATCCATCATCTCTAACAAGTTCTTTAATTCTATTGTGGCTTATGTTCCTTAAGGTAGATGCATGAAAAAATCTTGTATTGGCATCACCTTCTTTTAGCCAGGTAGCTCTAGACTTTTGCCGCCAAAAAGTCTCCTCGCAGGCTAGAACATTATGGTACTCAGCAAGGGATTTCTTTTCATCTGCCTGTAGGGAAGGGTCTGGCAATCCCTCTTCAAGTTTTTTCTCAATGGTTGATAACCTTTCAGAGATGGCTTTCTTGTTTTCAAAAATATTTCCAAAAATTTCCTTATTCCGGATCCTTAGATTTTCTTTCACCACTTTAAGTTTCTGTGCTAATCCGAATGAAGGCCTGCCCTAACAAGAATGCTG
>JAQPPZ010008891.1:0-21070 GCA_028583015.1 Wollemia nobilis | reverse complement strand
AAATTTAAGGGTGGATGGACTGACCTATATGGTCCCAAAATTTGCAAAATTAACAATGTAAAAATCTGAATATTCGAGCTAAAATGTGAAATTTGCCACTATGCATAACCCTGCTTAAAGGTATGCCTATTGCAAAGATAATAGTCTGGTCTGAATCTTCTAAGTGCATGACAAATTGATGACAATAGTACAAATCCCAAATGATCGATGGTCCCCCTCACGTCAGGTCATCAACAACGAGGTGGCATAGACTTGTTAAAAGCAATCCCTGTAGTTTAAACCCTATACTTTTTTTCAGTTACATAGAAGAGTTGATCACAACAACACTATTTTTTAAGTTTAAACTTTATGCTTATATGTTACTAAAACTAATGTAGATGTAACCAACTCCCCTTAATATATATTAAAAATAAATAAAAATAAATAAATAAATAAAACATTCAACAATTCTTAAATTCCATTAACATTCAATAATGTCCTTATGTAGTCCATGCCGAAATTTCATCAGTGCTAGTTTGCAACACATTCAATAATGTCCTGATCTTATGTACTCCATATCAAAATTCCATAAGTGGTGGTTTGCACCACATTCAATAATGTCCTGATCTTGTACTCCATGCCAAAATTCCATCAGTGGTAGTTTGCACCACATATTTTACAACGCAAACTCAAGGACCATAATACGGAGCTATTTTCGACAAGACTTCTGGTTGTGACGAATTTTGAGAGTCTTGTCACTTAGCGCGAATAATAACATGACCACGTACATTGCATCTAAATGGTTCGAGTAGTGATTATTACCATTGATCATACCATCGATAGACACCATTATTACTGTTTTTTTTAATATTAATAGAGATTACCAATCTGGAACAAGTGGTGACTGCTTGTTTTTTAATAACTTTTCTATTTATTTAATAATAGATATGCACTTTATCCCATTTATGACTAACAATCGGAACACATAGAACTGCTTTTCATTGGGCGAATGAAATTTCTAAACTCAAAAGTTTCATATACTTTACACGTGGAACGTTTTCAACCACGGCATTTGCGGCTTTCAAAATGTGGTCTACACGAGTGGGCAATCGTCAGCGACGCCTCGTGGTGTTTTTTCTTTTGGGAGACATCCACTCCCATGAGGTTCACTGAATCTGGACATGCTCGGTTCAACTCTTAAGTTCAAAACTTCTGGAAGTTTTATGTAAAAATTGAACGGAGATAAGTTTTGTATGCCAGTTGTAGAAAAAATTTGTTTTCAAAGGTTGGTAGATTGGTAAGATTTTGGGCATTTTTAAGATGAGACACCTTAGGAGCATGTTCAATTTGTGTAAATGTAGTTGTTTGACTTGAATCCGCTGAGTGTGCGCCAACTTGATGATGGTGGTATCAACCTTGAGCCATCGAGGGTCTCCCTCACTCTAGGTTGTGTTTACTGAGGAGAGGCAGGGGTTATAGAGGCAACTTCAATGATTTGACCAGTATTTGGAACCTTAGGGAGAATGTTTGCCCTCCATGCCCAGATGTTGAGGATGAAAGGATGTTACCAATTGCCTTGTATAAAAAAAAAATTCTAAGTGGAACACACTACTATCAAGTTTATTAAACCATATACAACTTGCTTTTCTATTGAAGATATTTGTCATTTTCTTCAAGTTACTAACTTTTTACAATCAACTCCTTTATATTATTTTTATTAAGAGATAAAATCTTACATATGCCTTCTGTAATTTTAATTTTGTAAAATGAAATTCAACATTACAAATGACTAAAATATTTGTTGTCCAATTTTCGTTTTTATAAATATTTTGTCTATAACAATATGACAGTTTCTTAATACTTTTTTTAGGGTTCTTATTTATGCCTCTAATATTCTAATATATTATTTTTATTGTAATTTTTTTATTATTTGTGGGTTTAGCCCCACTTCTTGTTAACATTTGTGATATTTGCTTTTGTTTTCTTGTATCAATAATCTTTCTAGGTTTCATTTTCTCTTTGTTTTTGCCTTTGTTTTGTTTTTCATTCCCACCAATACTTTCATCTTCAACAATCTCTTCAATCTTCTCACACTACTTATAGTACAACTTATCATCTTTAGGTTTGTATGTTAGCAAATTACCTTTATTCTCACAGGATAATTCCACAAGATCTTATAATATTTCTAGACACAAATTCATACAATAAATCATTCAAACAATGCACAATACAAATTTTATTAATAAACATCTACTATAAGCTTCAATACATATTACAAAGTTTTATCTTCAATATATAAATGCACGACTTTTGAAATTTACACTTTCATAAACTCTTCATCTCCTCGTACTTATGGAAGATCCAACTCTTCACATTTCTCTCTTACATAATAAATCTCACATATTACGTAAAGATAAAGCCGCTCATGATTGCTTATAACTTCTCACTTCTAAACTTGACACTTCATTCACATAACTCGATTACTCATAACTCCTCACTTCTAAACTTGATACTTACATAACTCACACTTACTAACATGACACCACACACACATAACTCCACACTTATTTACATGAAACATACTCTCACTTAATAACATGACACATACTATATACTCAAATATTAAACACACCCTAGACTAAACTATTTACATGGTCCTTGCATTAATATTGCAAGGTACCAAATAATGTAATACCTCCAACACCCCCACTTCCCCACTATTACATTATTTGGTGTAAAGATCTTTTGCTTTCATGTGTCTTCAATCTTTTTTAATTCTTATCTTGATCTTTTTGTACTAACTCTGGTACTCCTTCAAATTTGGGCACTAAATCCCATGGATCATTATTATTAGCTTTGTTGATGCTAACACATGTAAAATGTAGTAATTTATCATCTAGTTTATCATTTGATATTTTTAAATCAACATTGTTTGTACAACACATATGTCTTTTGTACATTCTATGTTTATACCCAAATCTATTTTTTGAAGATCATTTGTTGTCATATGCCTTAAGTCATTTGTGTCACAACTGATATTTTTCATCACAAGTTTTTTTTTTCAAACTTTTAATCAATTCTTCTTTTCTTTTGTTCTTGTTTTTAGAAACTTCAATTGTAACTAATATCATATGTGTTATCTTACATATATCAATAGGTAATATAAAAGCACCTTTAGAGTTTTCATTTGCTTTAATAAGTTTTGAACTCATATCATTACCAAACGTTGCAAATTTTTCATCTTCTAAGAATTGATTGTAAGTCCTTTGATTTTATTGATATATCTTTTTGTTCTACAATATTCTCTATCATGTGTTGTGTGCAAATTTTTGGATATTTCAACCTTTCCTTACTTTCTTCTAGTGAATCATATAGACTATGTGTTTATCCCTTTGTTTGTTTTCTTTCCATGGCAATAATTCTCCAATCTTCTCAAATTTCTCCAAATTAATTTCCTTTGTTGTGGAATATCTTAGTACTCCTAAATTAAAAAGTTCTTTCAATTTCAATTCATTTTTTTTTATTCTTTCTTCAATAATTTTCTTCTTCAATTCTTTACTTATCAAATTTTCTTCAATTTAATTTTTCAATCTTCAATTTCTTTCTTCCAATTTTTTAATTTCTTCTCTTTCTTCAATTTCAAATTCTTATTTTCCTTGAATCTTTCATTCTTTTAATCTTATTCTTCAAATTTTATTTTTTCATTCTTCAATATTCTTCTTCTCTTCAATTTATCTTTTTTCTTCTCTTTTTCAATTTCAATTTTCAAATTCTTTCTTTAATCTTTCATTCTTTAAAAAATTATTTTTCTTCAATCTTCAATTTTCTTCTTTCTTCAATTTTTTTAATTTAAATATTCAAATTTTCATTCAATTTCTTCTTTCAACAATTTTATTTTATTTTTATAACTAACTTCATTTCAATATTATTCAATTTAATTGATTCATCACCTTTAATCATTTATTTTCTTATATCTCTCTGTATTTATAAATTCCCTTCACTTTAGTAAATATATTAACTTCTTATAACTCCCACTAATTATTTTTATCCTTTCAAATAAATTATCCCTCCAATTATTTCACTAGCACTTTAATTATTCCAATGCTTCACTTTATAAAACAAACCAACATTTCTTCATTTTAATTAACAACTCAATCAAATATGCTTCTTATAATCTATGTGCTCGATCATTCAAATAACTAATTTAAAGGTAAAATTGTACCTTTGATAAATGGTGCTTCTCACTTGGATGTTTACCACATGTTTTACCTTCCAAATACATATTGCCTAAGTGTTACTACAATCACAAACATTTCTTCCGTGTCATCCTTTTATGACTACTTGTCCTTTATATGCAAATTTGGCTAGTCTTTTGCTTATATCTCTGGTGTTTGATACTACTCCACTTAATCAATTTGTTGCACATATCTTGTGCTACCAGGCTAGCACTTTTATGTAATTCCTTGTATACATTTCTAGGCATGCAACTTTATCCTCCTCTTTGCTCTTAGTATTGTTACTCTTGAAAATTTGGACCAACACTCCATTCTTCAATTGGACTTTGCTTTTTCCTTTAGGTATTCCTCTCCAAAAAACCAGTAGATTATAAACAATCTCAAGCAATGCACATGGGGTTTCTTTATCTTCTTCTCATGACCAACATGCTCAGCTTTGTGGCTCTTCAACTATTGGACTCTCGAGAAAATAATATAGCATAAAATTACTACAAATGTGTGACTTCCTTCTACAAGGATTGGATCTTTCTGCTTTGACATCTCTCTATTCTCTAAGGATGTTAAGACTCCAACATTTACTACCAGACGCTCAAACACTCATGCAGACACTTCAATGTTTGCTTTCATCATGATGTTCCTCCTTACAAACTCTGCTCTCTTCTTTCACTGTAGCACAATCTTCTCTCCACCAATGGCCTATCTTCTCCCCACCATAGCTCTTATACCATTGTTAGCAAATTACCTTTATTATCATAGGATAATTCCACGAGATCTCAATATTTTCAAACATTTCATACAATAAATCACTCAAACAATGCACAATACAAATTTTATTTATAAACATCTACTATAAGCAATGCATAAATGCAATGCTTCCTCAATACATATTACAAGTCTTTGTCTTCAATATATACATACACAATACTCTTCATATGGACACAAATCTTGACATTGACACTTTCATGAACTCTTCATCTCCTCATACTCATGGGAGATCCAACTCTTCATATTTCTCTCTTACATAATAAATCTCACATATTACATAAAGATAAAGTCTCTTATGATTGCTCATAACTCCTCACTTTTAAAATTGATATTTCACTCATATAAATCACACTTACTAACATGACACCTCAAAAACAACTCCACACTTATTTATATGACACATACTCTCAATAACATGGCACATACTAAAGACTCAAATATTAAACACACCCTAGACTAAACTATTTACAAGGTCCTTGCTTTAATATTTTAATGTACCAAATAATCTAATATCTACAACATTGTCTTGCTCTGAAGGATCTAAAGTGCAAGGAATAACCTCAAATGCACATTATTTTTTATGTTACCTTGAAACACTAAAGTGCAAGAACACTCTTCCATAGCAATTACCTTCTTATTTTACCCTAAAAACCCTAAATTGTTACAGATTTCCTCCATCCTTATTTCTTTATTATGTTGCTCTTGAAACCCTAAAGTGCAAGGGATAACCTCTACACCAATTTCACTTTTATTACTAGGAGAGGATTATATGCTACTTGAGGAAAATAAATATGGTTTACCTAGAACAAATTTGACCTCTTCTACAATGTTTATTTTGTTATATTTTGATACAACATGTAATGGGAGATAGCAATCACAAGCAGAATAATATGAAAGAAGGTAAATCTATGAGATGAATGAAATATGCTATAAATAGAAATGACGGAAATGAATACAATGTAGCTATGGAGGAAATGAACACTCCATTAACAAAGCTACTGGACTACATTGCACCCATCACCAATAAATGGTGATCCACACAACACTAAGCTACTACCTATCTATCTATATGTTTTTGTATATTTCTATATATTTGCTTGTTACAATAAGGCATTTTTATATAAGAAGATAGGTTCATTGGCCAACACTCTACCTAGTTGTACAAGGGATAGCTTGCACATATACAACTTGCACATTGACACTTGTGCATTTATTACATTGCATTAAGTAACTAGATAGCTACCCCCTAAAGTAATATAATGTCCTAAGTATGTACCTAGGAAGGTACATTTACATGACCCAAATGATGTAATATAATCTATTTGTAACACCCCCTGTATTACATTATTTGGGTATTGAAGACTTTAGTCTTCAATGTGGATATTCTTCTTGAGTAAGGTCTTCAGCTTGATGTTCTTTGTCTTGATTTGGTCTATCTTCTTTAATTCACTTTGCACTGTAAGTCTTCTTGCATTGGTTCTTCTTCTTGGAGTCAAAACTGGAACTTGTATTCTCCTTCATTGCTTATTGTAATTTGATCGAGCAAGTAGTTGGTGTATTCATATGATGTAAAGAACGTTATAGCTGATGGTTCTTTAGTCTTTATGTTTGGTTTGCTAAGACTTATTTGACCATGTCTTTTATTCCTTTTCTTCTTTCTTTTTTTGTGATTCTTCATTGATGCTGGTGGAATTTTTTCTTCACAAGGAGTTAGTCTATCATCACAATAATATTGATTTGTATTGCTAGTTTACTTCTTGTGTTGATTAAGTACAAACACAATTAATGATAGGTAAATCATTAAGCATTCCTCATATGTGAATATAACTATCTTTTATGAATTCCACCATGCCCTGAAAAGGTTTTCATGAAGATAACCAATTAATGCTTCAAAGTTACCCTATTTTACTTCTTTAATAAATAAGGAGAATATCTCCTTTTCTCTAGTTGATAGATTCTCATATCCTTCAAGGGTTTCTATCAAGTTTTGAGAATATAGTTCCATTTCATAAAATAATTCTTTATTGATAAAGGCATTTCTTATTATTTCATCCATATTTCTTCTTGATAGTTTTGAGATAGGATTTTTATTGTAGTCTACCTTATGACTCCCTATATTATGATATATGATCCCTAAATGAAATATATAAGCTTGTTTTGATAAAACCTTTATTAGTTTTTAGGTTTTTTAGGCTTCCTTATGACTCCCTAGTAATGAGAGTATATAACCTAATGGAATTTTAGGTTTTGTAGAAAGCTTATATCTTCCCAATGGATTTGCAACTTGATAATATTTGATAGATGCTGATATTACCAAGTTTTGTAGAATACCTTATGACTCCCTAGTATGTTTTGGAATATGATATAGTGCTTTTATAAAATGTAGTTCAATTTTTGGTTGATTTTGTAAAGTATTTATAAATCCCAAAATCAACTTCTATTATCCCTTATTGCTTCTATTGAACTAAGCACTTTTCCAATTTTTAAAGAGGTTTTAATGTTGGATTTATTTTGTCCATTTTTGAGGAATTCTGAGACAAGAATAGTATAAATTTCCAACCTTAGCAAAAATCTTTAATAGCCTCTATTAATATCCCTTAGCATTTGATTTAGTGTTTTTAATTTTCAATTACCTTTATTTGGTGTTGTAATCCTTATATCTCCCAAATATAGAAAATTAGAACACAATAATATTTGCAAGTAGAAACCCTTATTACTCCTAAGTTTAATATTGCAAATATTATATTGATTTGATAAATTATTCCTTTTGAAATATGGCTTTCAATATGGTTAATTTCTTCTAAATTTAACCTTAATTTATCAACCTTATAACTTCCTAAAAATGAAAGAACTTTTATAATGGGAATAAATCTTACCTTTCACTATGTAGAGATCGCAATAATTGGTGCTAAATTAAGTGTGCAAGGGTTGATATGTTAATGTCTCTGCTTTGGTCGTTTCTTCCAATAGATGCTTGGACCCTTCCATGTATTTAATGCTCCAAATATGGCTTTTCTTAATCTCTGCCTTTGACCTCTTTGGACCAGAGCATTGAAAGCTCTTCTCCTTGCTTCCACGCTGCAGTTTGACTCTGTTCGCGATGACTCTAAAGTGTTGAATGTGGGTACGAGAATACCCTTTTGAAGTCCTTGATCTTATATGTCCTTTAAATGGAATGAAATCTTGGTTTAAGTTCCAAGTGGCACATCCATTTTCTTCTTGAGCACTTGGGATGAATGATGCTAGATTACACTTGGGAGTTATGTTCTTTAGGTGAGCTCTTGTTCTCTTTACAGACAAGTGTCTCAACATACCAATCTACTGTTAGTAATGTCTTTGACCAAGATGAGCGCTCATGGATGGAATATTAGGGTTTTCCTCCAAGTAACAAGTATCACATCCTTCTTGTGCATGGGCCTTTGCTACTTCAATGTAACCCTTCACTATCCTTATTAGTATAGCTTGGTCTATTTGATTTCTTTGTTGAAGATATTTTTGATGATGATGCCTTGAGTGAGAAACAATGCTATGGTGGAGCTTTGGTGGAGCCTTGATGGTTCTCCAATAATGGTGTAGAGTGCTCTACGTATGCCTTACTTTGCTTGCTTTCCTTCAACCTATTATGCTCCTTTTGTAGACCTAAATATAATGTTTCTCCCTTATTTGCTTTTGTGTCTTTATTGCTTACATGTTTGACTATCCAGGAAGTAGGGAATATAACTCTTCTATGATGCTCTTTTGCCTTGTTTGGAGTGCGTAAGTATTAGGCTGCCATCGATTGGTTAATACTTACGGATATTATACCTTTGAGGTACCTTCAAATCTGCCCTCTTTTTTGTATAAACCATATTGGGATAGTGCAATACAATGTAACAAATTTATGTATAAAATAACCTTTGGCACTTTTTTTCAGGTCTATTTTTCTAGTTTTGTGGTAAAACATTTTGAATGCAATGTAGGGGTTTTGAGGTTGTCTCTTTGTTTAGAAACCTTCCCCTTTTTTCTTGGATACTTTGATGATAAATCCAAGCTTATATAGAAGCTCTTTATTTGATGTAATTTTTTGCACTTTTCTCCTTACACTGAACTTTGTAATGCTTTGGATTTAAGACTCGCCAAGTCTCAATCTTTGAAGCTCCTATTTATGATTTCACCATATTTTGGTGGCTTCACTTGACCACTATGTGTTGTATATTTTTGTGCACTAATAGTGTCTTTAGACACTTTTTCAAATTCTGGTTTTGTGCCTTTCTCAAGAACACAAACACTAAGATTTTTGAGAGTAATATAGTAGTGCAAATGAACCCACTTAATATTTCACTTTTAATGCACTAACAATCACATCTTATCACTCCAATTAACTCTCAAAATAACTTATAAGTTCACTTAATCAATTTAATCCAACTAATCAAGAATAATTTGAAATTAAACTTCAATAATTATTTTGCAATTTTGCTGCAATTAATATTGTAGGACTTTGAAATTTAAATTCTTCTTGGTCCTCTTAAACCCCTTCCTCATTGACTTCTAGACAACAATAAGGATTTCATCATCACCAGATAGAGAAATATTCACCCTCGGTTTGCTATAGAAGCTTACCTATTGTTGCTAGAGTCATTGCACTTGAGGATGACATTGTAGTCATTGGTGATGTAGTAGCCAAAGCCATTGAAGTGGAAGTTGCACTTGGTGTGGGCCTAGATGCAGTTATGCCACATGATGGGGATATTGTTACTTTGGCGTTGAAGGGTCATTAAGGTTATGATAAGAATAGTGGTGATTAAATATATTGATGGGATTTTTTAATGAAGTCTTCATAAAAACCATGTATCTCCTTATTTTTTGGTCAACAGAGAAGGCATGTTGCTCTTCCTAATTTCAACAACCTCACCATAAAAGTTAGGATAGAAGAGTCAAAGGTCAAGAAGTCATGGTTGTAATACGTGCCACATGGTCTTGTGCCAAGATTTGAATACCAACCCAAAAATAGTAAATATTCACACATGTAAGGGTGGTCCTCATCAGCATCCATCATAATTTGATAACAGAGGAGGTCGAGTGTTGTAAATACATCAAGGATTTAAAATGAGTGAAGATTCAAGGATTTGAAACATATAAATATGACTAACTGGATTGGCATCAAATCAATCTTGAAGACTCTGAATTTGGAGATCTAAGGTTCAAATTCTTTATTTCTAATTTTTCATTTAAAATGCATTTTCTTTAAAAGGGTTAAAAACATCATTTTCTCTTTTCCATGCATGAACCATTTAGTAGGGGGGTTGGCAAGTTGAAATAAAGTATCGTTTTTAAAGCAAAGGTTAAGGGGTCAAAACCCACAAAGATGACCTTTGCATTTACTACCCTAGGAAGGACAATTTTTCTTTTTTAATTTTGTAGTTTCCTATAGTATTATAGGTAATTAAATACAAAATTGACTATAGTGAATATTTTATAGATTTAAGAGGGGGTAGAATTTTTTTTTGTAATATGTGCATTTTCGGCAATGATTGACACCATCAAATTTTTAAGATAATTGTTTTAAAATTTTCTTATAGCACATGCTTATGTACACAAACAACATTCAATATCAATGACACATCTAGCTTGCATTTAAATATAAATTTGTCATGTTAAGCTACTATGAGCCTAACAAAGCTACCAAAGCTACCATAATGATGTTTGGGCATCGACCCTTTAAATAGTCATGGAAAAATAAGGTCATCAATCTCTTGATACTTTCAATCCATAATTTACTACCCAATTCATCACTATCACTAGACATAAATCGTAAAATTGATTCTCCTTAAGTAGGTGTCGGTAGGCAACAAATCCACCTTCTAGAAGAAGAAATGATTATTGGATTTGCACAATTTGGCTCAATTTTTTCAATTTTAATTAAAATGTACAAGTGGTCAAAACATACAAGTAGGTGTAAATGTACAAGGTTGCAAATGTACAACTTGAAATATCAATGAAATTAGGTGAAATGTGCATTTGGGATGAATTTGATAAAAATCAAATTAGACTTAGTAAAACCTTGTAATTAATTATTTTGAGATAATTCGGGATGGTAGTTGTAAGTAATGTGATGTCTCATGAACCGCTTTGGAATGGCTTGGGCATGCATTATATATCCCCCCATTCAATTTTTTAGGTTGTTCATTGAGATTTTTGATATAGTTCTTGGTAGTTTTGGGTTGTTCATGGTAATGTTGTTGATTGTATTCATTGTTGATGTCCATTGTTGAGCCCATTCATGGTTATTGTGATCAATAATGATGGATGTATTGTATAGGAATACTTATAATGTGAATATATCAGTAAAACCTCTTTTATTCTAGGTTTTTGTGAATTCCATTGTGTGTTATTATTATTTCATGTTGCAGATTCTATGTTGAATGATTAAATTGCTATGCTAGATTGATGGGATTACAATGAAAATGGCTTTTGATGTTCCTACAACCTTTATGTGATAGTGAGTAATGGTTTCATGATGAATTATGGTTATACAGAGACATCATATGTCATTTATATAATTTTTGAAAATGTTGGTGATGGTACTAATTCAATGCTATTGAATTAAAGTTTACATGTTGGAAGGATATTTAACCATTGCAATAAGAAATCATCCCAAAACTTATCCTAAAGAGATATGTGGTGTAAATTACCAAATCTATGAGTGAAGTATTCAACAAGGATTTAGGAAAACCGCACAACCTTACCCCATATCGTACAAATGATTGTTTGCTAAATTTAGAAGTAAACTGGCATGATAAAACTTACCATTTATGGGAATTTTGGTGTTTCAGAGAAATCGATTACAAAATTGACCAATTTGAGTTGCAAAACCATTTTTGTTGAATTAACTAAGTGGAAAATCATACAAGTAGCAGTGTTGTATGATTTGCAATCCGTACAAGCAATTTTGTAAAATTGACAAGTTGTACAAAGCAATTATCCCAAAACCTTAGAAATCATTACCACACCATCAAAATCACCTCCCCCCTCTAGGAATACGACACCTCTATACTACATTTGGTGTTGTTACCTATTAAAATTGGATTATATTGATACAATTGAGAAGAACCCATTATCGTAATTAGAAGAACCCATTGATCGATTAGGTGACGCCAAAGTGTGCTACATTTGGCATCGTTGCCTTATCGAACTTTGGTATTATTTTAAAATACAGGTGAAAATTGTTGTAGTCGAGAAGAACCTGCAAAGTGATAAATTATGAGTAATACTAAATTGGAGGTGAATGACAAACACAAGTGTGCAAAGGTGTAGGAGATAAGATCAAAGAGAAGATATCCTAATTAGAAGGAGCACAAAAATTGCTCAAAGAGTGAATGTGAGCAGTGTTGAACACAATATGCATGAAATAGTGATAGAATAAGTATGGATATATGATGAAGGAGATATTAAGAGGTTGGATACATTGCTGATCAAAATTGAAGAAGAGGAGCAAGAAGCACCTACAATCGAGGAGAATGTTTGCGTAAGTGAAGACGCTAATGAGGAAATTATGTGAGGTCGAGGTGAGTGGATGGTAACACCTAAGAAAGTGGTGGATAGAGTGCAAAGGAGTGTGATGGATGGGAGTCAAGAACTAGAGCAATAGTGCATGAGGTCTCAGGAGGAAAGACCAGGGCCACAACCTACACACCAATGAAGGAGATCGTGGAGTGAAGACACACAGGAGATTGGTAGACGACTATTTGGTGAGTATAAGATACCTCGAGTAGAAGCTTTCAATGAGAACCAGCATAGTGAGTCACCTACAAGGAGAAATCAGTTAAGGATTCTAGGAGAATTTTTCAAGTGAAGAGGAGGGACCACTAGAAATTACTAACTTAGTCAATCAAGTAGGGAAACAAAGATGCCCACCCTTTATGGTTGAAGGAAAGGAAGACCTGATGAGACACATCAAGACATGCATAACCATTTGGAAAGCAAATGGTGTGGACCAACCAGATGAATGGTTGTGACTATTCCCTGCTACATTACGAGGACTCGTGATAGATTGGTATTTGAAATAAGAAAATACACTAAATTTTCAAGCCTAAAACACAATGAAAGATGAATTCATTGAGGAGATTCACCATTTGAAGGATGATGGAGATATTGTAACTGAAATTTATACCACTAAGAAAAAAATAGATGAATATGTAAATTCATATAATAGTCAACTAAAGTAGTTGGTGGACGAGATGCAAAATATTTTAGCATATGTATTGATGAAATGATGGTTTGTATATGGGTTGCTACCCAGATATAGGAACAAGATGAAGGCAGATCCATCTTCCATATATGAAGAAGCTTTGGAGAATGCAAAGAATTTTGAAAGTGAGGTGAAACAAACAGTAGCAGGAATGATATCACATTCTAAGCGTGATGATTCAGATAGTGATGAAGACGATACAATACAACAGATAGTACAATTATTCTAAAAGGAATTTGATAAGATAATAAAAGAGGTGAAAGGTAAAGTTAAGCAAGATAGGAAGGATATTTGGTGTACATAATATAAGTCTGTAGGTCACACGAACGTGACTGATCCTAAGAATGACTATTATCACATTTACAATGTACTTGGACATGAAGTGGTACAATATCCATTTAACACAAAGGTGCATCCATAGGTTATTTCAATCCAAGAGTAGGAGAAGAAATAGAAACCTCAAGAGAGTGGCTAGTAGGCTACAAGTGATTGTTATAGGAATAATGGAGGAGGGGGAAGACAATACCAAGGCAACCGATAGGGTGGATAGAGTTACCTGCAGTATGATTTGGAAGAAAGACCAATCATACAGTGCCACAATTACCAACAGTGGGAGCCTTTTGAGAATAATTTTTCTTCACCCCAAAAACAAAAAATACAACAAACCAATGCTACACACGTGTAGATGGTGTGGTCCAAGGAACCACAAAGAAATAAATTGTCTAAAGTAAGCAAGTTCTAGTAACTTGCATAATGTGAAATTTTTAGATAATGAGGTACCTCTAATTAGAGATAAAACCAAAGAAGTCCTAGTCGTGACAAGGAATCAAGCTAAAAAAAACAAGTATCCCAAACCTACCAAAGAAAAGAAGCGATGGCAAGTGGCAAAAATGGTACTTGAGGAAGAAGCACAAAAAGTAAAGCATATGAGATTGGTAGGAGAAAAAGAGTTAAAGAATCCATTCAAAGACAAAGTAGATGTACAAAATCTAGCAACACAAGTCTTGAATACAACTATCGAGATTAAGGTGGCTAGTTTGTTAGAATCCATCCCATCATAACATAAAGCAACGACGGAAGAGATACAACCTCATAAGGTGATGGAAGTCTAGGGCCAGTTGATCAAGGAAGAAAAATAGAAGGACTACTTTATGGATCCAACCATAATTATGATTGATGTTGGAAATAAACTCGTATTAGTCCATATGGAGATCTTGGGGCACATGTTGACACAAGTCATTGTGGATGGAGGATCCAGTGTTAATGTGTTACTTGAGAAGACTTGGCAAGAGATTGGTGCTCCATAATTATGGGTACCTAGCTTCTGATTGTATGGTCCTAACCATTATGATATTGAGACAAAGGATGTCTTGATAGCACAACAAGTTATAATAGTTGACCAAGAATTCATCTTGTATTTTGTTGTGATTACCATACAAAATTTAGCATATGACACTTTGTTAGGGAGAGGATGGCTACAAATAACCAAAGTTAATCACAATTGGGGAAAGGACCAGATCACCTTCAATAAAGGACAACAAAAATACATGATCAATTTGAATAACTAGAGGATCAGTGAGGATGTGGCCACGATCGATGAGTTAGGCATTTATTTTGGTGAAGAGGATTATGAACCTAATGAAGAAGGGATGTTGTACCTGGATGATTGTAGTGAAGATGAAGCTTAATATGATAGTGGACTCCATTGAAATATGGAAGAGTACAAGGTTTTTTAGCCCACCTATCTCTGTACTAATATAGAGAAGACCATGAAAAAACAAGATGAGATGAAGGTCAACTCCAAATCAAAGAAAGAAGAAGAGGAAAAATGGACATTCCCTAAAAGTTTTGCAAAATATATTGTGGGAGATGCCGAGATCTATGCAAGACCAGTGCACCCAAAGAATATGTAAAAGGCGATAACATATCCAAGGAACATTAGGTATGAGGGACCTTGGATAGTGGATGTCAACCTAGAAACAGAGGAAGAACCTAGAATGATCCACTATGGCAATGATTGGAACCCAGTATTGAAAGCAATAGCTTTCAAGTTATTCTTGGAGTATAAGGATGTCTTTGCTTGGATGTATAAGGTCCTGAAAGGTGTACCACCAGAGTTATGTGTCCATAAGATCACGCTAATTCTTGGGGCATAACTAGTGATAAGAAGACCTTATAGGATGAATCCCAAGTATGGTGCACTGGTGAATGCAAAAATAAAAAAGATGCTAGATGCATGCATCATTTTCAAAGTCACTACTAGTTATTGGGTTTCACCTATTATGGTCACCTTGAAGAAGGAAGTGGATAAGATCAGAATATGCATGGATTTCAAGAGCCTAAATGTAGTGATGATCAAAGATCCCTTCCCAATTCCTTTCATAGATTCCATTTTGGAAGAGGTCGTAAGAGATGAAATTTATTCATTCTTGGATGGGTTCTCTGGATACAATAAGATAAATATAAACAAGAAAGATAAGTTGAAGATCACATTTATTAAGGAAAATGACATCTATGCATACAATCGAATGCCATTTGGACTATGTAACGCCCCAGCCACATTTTAATGCATTATTTTATACATCTTTGATAAATTAGCAATAGGGAACTTCAAAGCATTTCTAGATGATTGGTCCATATATGGTAAGAAGGACCATCTACCTGGTCTCAATGAATGTATGAGAAGGTGTAGGAATGTGCAAATCTCCCTAAATTTGAAAAAATGTTTTTTGATGGTACCTTATGGAAATTTTTTGGGACATATAGTGTGTAGTGAAGGGTTGAATATGGATCATGATAAAATTCATGTTATATTACACATGGAGGATCCATATGATGTGAGATTGTTAAAAATATTCCTTGGATCCATGAAATACTATCGAAGGTTCATCAAGAACTATGCACATGTGTCCTACCCATTGGATTTTTAAACTAAAAAAGTACCTTTCAAATGGACATATGAGCACCAAGGAGCTTTTGAAGAATTGAAATCTAAACTTATCAGCAATCCCATTTTGCTCTTCCCTAATTGGGATAAGAAATTTTATGTCCATATCGATACCTCAAACTTTGCGATTGGATGTGCATTAGCTTAGGAAGGATAATTTAGGGTAGATCAACCTATATTTTTCACAAGTCACCTATTATCACAAGCATAAATAAATTATAGTACAATAGAGTGAGGAGCTTTAGGGATGGTATATGTAGTACAAAAATTTAGGCATTACTTATTGGTAAACCCTTTTACCTTCTACGTATATCATCAAGCTTTGTTGTACCTAATAAATAATCCACTCATACAAGGACGGGTCAGCAGGTGGTTTGTCACTTTATAAGAATTCATATTTTGAGTAGTAGTTCGACCAGGTAAGAAGCATGTGATTGCAGACCAATTATCTCGAATACGATTAGGAGATCCTACAAGTATGGAGATTCCATAGGAATTCCCTGTTGCACAGTTATTTGCAATTACCGTTGTGCCATCTTGGTACAATTTGATTGGCAAATATTTATCCACAAGTGAGTTACTACAAGAGCTGATGATAATAGAAAAGAAGAAGGTAATTGTGAAGTCAACAACTTTTCAATTGATAGTTGGATTACTATATAAAATGGGAGTTTATGGTATCCTACAAAGATGTGTGATGGATGAGGAAGTCAAAGTGACATTGAGGGAATCTCATGAAGGTTTGGTAGGAGGACACATGGGGCTAGATGCCACTGCTCAAAAAGTACTACTAGTAGGATTATGGTGGCCCATGTTGTACAATGATGCAAAAGAATATGTACAAGCATGTGATACTTACCAAAGAGCAGGAAGACCAGTACGATGAGACTTTATACCCTTGCGTCCATAACAACCCTAGGAGTTATTTTAAATATAGTGGTTGGAATTTGTTGGACCATTAAAAACTACCTCTAAGCAAAAATATCGATATATCGTGGTAGCTACTAAATACCTAACAAAATGGATCGAAGCAAGAGTGCTACTAGATAACATGATAAAGAGTACAACTCGATTATTTTATGAATAGGTGATTACAAGATTTGGTATTCCACTACGAATAACAAGTGATCAAGGAGGTCACTTTGTGAATGAAATTATCAAAAATTTGATGATTGATTTCAAAAAATTTCATTCCTTGTCTAGTCCGTATTACCCTAGAGCAAATGGGTAAGCAAAGGCAACTAACAAAGTCCTAGTGTTAACCTTGTATAAAACCTGTGGGATAGAAGGATTATATTGGGAGGAAAGGTTACCATATTTTCTTTGGGCATACTGAACCACCTTTAAACCAATGATAGATAACACGCCATTTTAGTTTATGAATGGTCAAGAGGTAGTAGTGCCATTGGAGTTCTTCGTACCAAGTTTGAGGGTAGTTATGGAGCATCGATTAGGTGACCAAGAAAGTCTAGAGGAAATACTGGTGGCACTAATAAAGTTGGATGAGAGAAGATTCATGGCACAATGGGTGATCGAAGTGGCCTAGAAGTGAAGGAAGTTGTGGTATAATAAGTACCTTTAGAAGTTAGAACTTAAGCAAGGTGACTTAGTTCTAAAATTTAATGGGAAACAAGAAATCAATCCAGGGAAGTTGAAGACCTTGTGGCTTGGTCCCTTTCGATTTATGAAAGTGATGGATAATGGAGCATTCAAACTAAAAAAATTGAATGGAACCGATGTACCCGACACTATGAATAGCTTGAAGTTAAAGCCTCACAAACTATAGTGTCATTTTATTTATTAAGAGAAAATTGAAATAAGACAAAGGGAAGAAGTCGAGGCTACTCGAAAATAAATGGTTGCGATAGAAGAAGAACTAGTACACAACAAGACTGAGGTCGAGGAAATATTGAAAAAGGTACAAGCAGAATGGAATGACATCAAGCAGGCTTATTAAGATAAGCTACGCTCACAAGAGGAGATAAACAAGAAATCAATCCAGGGAAGTTGAAGACCTTGTGGTTTGGTCCCTTTCGATTTATGAAAGTGATGGATAATGGAGCATTCAAACTAAACAATTTGAATGGAACCGATGTACCCGACACTATGAATAGCTTGAAGTTAAAGCCTCACAAACTGTAGTGCCATTTTATTTATTAAGAGGAAATTGAAATAAGACAAAGGGAAGAAGTCGAGGCTACTCGAAAATAAATGGTTGAGATAGAAGAAGAACTAGTACACAACAAGACTGAGGTCGAGGAAATATTGAAAAAGGTACAAGCAGAATGGAATGACATCAAGCAAGCTTATGAAGATAAGCTACACTCACAAGAGGAGATAAACAAGAAATAAATCCAGGAAGTTGAAGACCTTGTGGTTTGGTCCCTTTCGATTTATGAAAGTGATGGATAATGGAGCATTCAAACTAAACAATTTGAATGGAACTGATGTACCTGACACTATGAATAGCTTGAAGTTAAAGCCTCACAAATTGTAGTGTCATTTTATTTCTTAAGAAGAAATTGAAATAAGACAAAGGGAAGAAGTCGAGGCTACTCAAAAATAAATGGTTGCGATAGAAGAAGAAATAGTACACAACAATACTGAGGTCGAGGAAATATTGAAAAAGGTACAAGCAGAATGGAATGACATCAAGCAGGCTTATTAAGATAACCTACGCTCATAAGAGGAGATAAACAAGAAATCAATCCAGGGAAGTTGAAGACCTTGTGGTTTGGTCCCTTTCGATTTATGAAAGTGATGGATAATGGAGCATTCAAACTAAACAATTTGAATGGAACCGATGTACCCGACACTATGAATAGCTTGAAGTTAAAGCCTCACAAATTGTAGTGTCATTTTATTTATTAAGAGGAAATTGAAATAAGACAAAGGGAAGAAGTCGAGGCTACTCGAAAATAAATGGTTGAGATAGAAGAAGAACTAGTACACAACAAGACTGAGGCCGAGGAAATATTGAAAAAGGTACAAGCAGAATGGAATGACATCAAGCAGGCTTATTAAGATAAGCTACGCTCACAAGAGGAGATAAACAAGAAATAAATCCAGGGAAGTTGAAGACCTTGTGGTTTGGTCCCTTTCGATTTATGAAAGTGATGGATAATGGAGCATTCAAACTAAACAATTTGAATGGAACTGATGTACCTGACACTATGAATAGCTTGAAGTTAAAGCCTCACAAACTGTAGTGTCATTTTATTTCTTAAGAAGAAATTGAAATAAGACAAAGGGAAGAAGTCGAGGCTACTCAAAAATAAATGGTTGCGATAGAAGAAGAAATAGTACACAACAATACTGAGGTCGAGGAAATATTGAAAAAGGTACAAGCAGAATGGAATGACATCAAGCAGGCTTATTAAGATAAGCTACGCTCACAAGAGGAGAAAAAGTAGCATGTGATTTAGTAAGCAAAAGAGCACGTGGAGTAGTTAGAAGCACAACTAGTAGCACAAACTGAATAAATGGCCAAAGAGGACAACCAATTGAAGGAGGTTGCAAAACAACTGCAAGTGAAAGATCGTAAGATTGCAAATATGGACATGGATGCTAAGCGCTACAATGAGATAATTCTAGATCATAAGGCTCAACTTCGGTCTAAGGATGAGTGTATTGCAACTTGTAAAGTTGATATCCATCATAATATATAGGTCATTACAGAAAATAATGAGTTAACCATAATAGCCATGTTGATAGAAAAGTTATGCAAGGGAGCATCTGAGTGAGAGGAGCTAGTTGAACTTTTGGCTACTATAGAGGAGAAGGCTAATCAATATGGGTTAAAAGCTCTAGAAATTAGTAACTATGCAACTTGATTGAAGGATGAGCATGTTGCTCTTTGTCTTCAACTTGATGAGTATCAAAAAGATCCATCGATCAAGACCAAGAAGACTAAGTTGGAGAGGACACCAATTGATTTAAAAGGGAGGGCATATGTAGGCAACAAATCCACCTCCTAAAAGAAGAAGAAATGATTATTAGATTTGCATAATTTTGCTCAATTTTGTCAATTTTGATTAAAATGTACAAGTGGTCAAAACGTACAAGTAGGTGTAAATGTAAAAGGTTGCAAATGTACAAATTGAAATGTCAATGAAATTAGGTGAAATGTACATTTTGGATAAATTTGATAAAAATCAAATTAGACTTAGTAAAACCTTGTAATTAATTATTTTGAGATAATTTGGTATGGCAGTTGTAAGCAATGCAATGTCTCAGGAACCACTTTGGAATGGCATGGGCATGCATTATATAGCCCCCATTCAATTTTTTAGTTTGTTCATTGAGAAGTTCAATATAGTTCTTGGTAGTTTTGGGTTGTTCATGGTAATGTTGTTGATTGTATTCATTGTTGATGTCCATTGTTGAGCCCATTCATGGTTATTATGATCAGTAATGATGGATGTATTGTACATGAATACTTATAATGTGAATATATCAGCAAAACCTATTTGATTATAGGATTTTGTGAATTCCATTGTGTGTTATTATTATTACATATTGCAGATTATATGTTGAATGATCAAATTGCTATGCTAGATTGATGGGATTAAAGTGAAAATGGCTTCTAATGTTCCTACGACCTTGATGTGATAGTAAGTAATGGTTTCATGATGAATTATGATTGTACAGAGACATCATATGAAGGGATTCTCCTTCCTCGGTGGGCAGAATCAACAAATTAATATGGAATTGCAATAACAGAACAAATAATAGAACGAATGCGGAAGCGAACGAATAAAAATATTTAATAATAAATCGTTGCCACTAGGAGGGCAGATCCCGTCGTAGAGGCAAATGCAGAATGCAGAGATAAAAATAAAGAGATATGATGATTTCTAATCAATGAAAACTATTCTAATATATATGAAATTTTAAACAATTGGATAACCTAGCCGA